>WSYH01014732.1:0-15145 GCA_036426205.1 Ascaphus truei
TGCGGAGGGGTAAAGCGGTGACAAGTATCTGTATGCGGAGGGGTAAAGCGGTGACAAGTATCGGTGCGGAGGGGTAAAGTGGTGACAAGTATCGGTGCGGAGGGGTAAAGCGGTGACAAGTATCTGGGTGCGGAGGGGTAAAGCGGTGACGAGTATCTGGGTGCGGAAGGGTAAAGCGGTGACAAGTATCGGTGCGGAGGGGTAAAGCGGTTTCAAGTATCTGTATGCGGAGGGGTAAAGCGGTGACGAGTATCTGGGTGCGGAGGGGAGAGAGTTCAAACATCCAGCTCCACTTGGCTCAGTTGGGAAGTGTTTCTTGCGTGCCAGACTCTGGCTCCAGATGTTCGGATACATAATGTCGCCGTTTATTCATTACGCGGCAAGAAGGAAAACAACTGCCGTGCCGATACATCCCGCCAGTAACCCTTCCCTGCCGGGAGGGGCCGGGGCCCCAGATTTCGGTAAAGCTGGTTAATAAAAACATCTCCCGGGCAAGGAAGTAATAAGAAGCCCCCAGACGCTTTACCCCTCCGCACCCAGACTCTGGAGATCGGGGGCAATTCAACATGGTCATTCTGTTGATTTGAATGTGGGGTTTTATTTGGGGAATAGACGATTCGCCCTCACACGGGATTCACGGGTAACGGGTAACAGACATGGACTTGAATCGCAAGGAATGACAATCGGACTACAATACCCGTAATCAGAGTTTTGTGAGAGGAGTGGAGGAGTCGGTAATGTAATGCGGGCAAAAAAGCCATAAAATAGGCAACCCACTCAAGTACAGCTGTTATACCCCTGTGGATATGAGTTTGGACATTTATGACGTAATAACAAGCAATGCAACTTTGAGATAAGCTCTTGCTGTTAGTGGTCCGACTTATAATATTATTATTCTAATTATTATTAGCTGTGGTTCCTGGAGTTGTTCCGTCACCGCCCCGTTCCCACAGGCACGGCACACGGCTCGGTGACGGAATAATGCCACGTAACCAGTCATCATCATGTGGCACATATCAGGATCCTATTCAGGGACTAAAAATAGAGCATCGAAAGCAGCCAGACGTCTCCCAGACGCCCCAGGGGAATTCTGGGAAACCTGAGTCACACGCGCGGTGTTTGTGCAGAGACTGCTTCAATGTAACACCTAACGCAACGGGCGTGGCCAGAGGAATCGCATTAACCCCTTCACTGCCGGCAGATATTGCAGGCCAGCTCACCGGGAAATCTTCCCGTGGTTTTCTACTTAAAATAATGATTACTTTATAAATGGCGTGGTTATGGTTTTTAGGAACTGGTCCCTGAGACGTGGAATTACTGCAGCATTCAGGCCCCGTTGGGTACGTGGCCCCGTTGGGTACGTGGCCCCGGGTAATGTATACGAAGTCTGTGCCCTGCGCATCCTAATCTAAACATTTGAGGAGTATTTTTACTCCAAGTAGATTAATATTACACATACATACATACACACGTGGAGAGAGTGGCTCCACGTGGTACAGACCACGCACTTGCAGCCCCCGAGGGGGCACAGCGACCAGTCACTGGCTCTGCTCGCCGAGATCACGCCTGTACATGCATTGATGTGACCTGTGTCTGTACTTGTATTCTTCATTATCAGACGGGAGCTGAATACTAAACTACAAAGAGAAGAGC
Source organism: Ascaphus truei (assembly GCA_036426205.1). NCBI lineage: Eukaryota > Metazoa > Chordata > Amphibia > Anura > Ascaphidae > Ascaphus > Ascaphus truei. The sequence continues at coordinate 1,654 of WSYH01014732.1, forward strand.
GGGGGCGGCTGGGGTGGGGGGGTGGCTTTTACTTGCATCCTCTGATGCTGCCGAGCGGGACGGGACAGTGTGGACGTTTGCTGATTGTGGGGATCACTTCGGGGTTCGCACTCCAGTTCCGGGGGTCTCGTTTATATAACACATACTCAGTATTCCAGCTGCAGCCTGGGGGGGGGGGGGGGGGTTTGTTTCCCCCCTAATTGTAGATGTTTGTTCCTCTGTTTGTTCCTCGGAAGGATAATTACAGCAACACGTTCCGCGTTGCTCATGCGTGTTTAAAGGTGCTGTGCAAACGGTTAAATGACACCTCTGGCCATGCCTGACAGCCAGAGTAACGTCACACCTCTGTGACCCGAGTAACGTCACACCTCTGTGACCCCACAAACCGTCGTTACGCTGAATATATTCTTGTGTCCTCTATCCAGGAGAGAGACGCAGTTCGATGTGTAGGAGAGAATGCTAATATAACGTTTATTAACCCCTAAACTGCCAGGCGGGCCTGGAGTGCGTACCTGTCCTCTGGCAGCGAAGAGGTTAACATCCATTATTCTCTTGCACTGGAAAGTGTTGCTGGTCTTTGGCGCAGGAGGAGGCGATGTATCAATCAGCGGATGCTAAACTGGGGCATTAAAACCGCCTTAATGTATTCCGGAAAAAATGACATTTCTTTCCGCTGTAAAACATGTACGTTGCCATTTGCAGGATTTTTGGCACCCGTTTTGCAGCTGGAAGACTTAGATACATAACCCTGGGGCTGGAGGAGAGGTACGGCCCTGACCCTGAACATAATGACACGTGTCCTTGGGCAGGTCACTTTATCCCCCTGTGCGTCAGGCACCACAATTAGATCTGAGGGGCAGGTACTTGTGATGCCTACAGAATTCTATGTACAGCGCCGTGTACACGGTCAGCGCTGTATAAGAAAAATATATTATTATACGGTTAACTCGTTTGGGCCATTAACCCCTTAACTCAGTAGTACTCTGCAAGGGGGCTACACTCTCCCCTATCGAATATGAACAGCCTTCAAATCTCCGACCGAGAGTAAGATTAGAACACTCCGCTGTTTATACGCAGCGCAGGATAACGGTCACATGCTGCGTCCTCTGCGCATAACATCAGCGCAGTATTAGGCGCGGTGTAATATACCTACACATTCAGCAGGTACAAACCATACCCTCTCTAGGCACACGTATAATATACTATACGTGGCTGCATACGGGGATATATTTATCCCTGAACCCAATGCTGGTCACTCTAGCATAATACAGTATAAATAGGATGACCAGACATCCCGGTGGGGTCAGGACAATCCCGTTTTTTTGTTTGTCCCGGTATCCCCAAATGTCTCTAAATGTCCCGGTTTTCTCAGAGCTTGCCGTCTGGCGCATGCGCGATCGGACCTTGCCGGCTGGCGCATGCGGGATCGGAACTTGCCGGCTGGCGCATGCGGGATCGGAGCTCTCCGGCTGGCGCATGCACGATCAGAGCTCTCCAGCTGACGCATGCGGGATCGGAGCTTGCCGGCCACGCATACGCGATCGGTGCTCTCCGGCTGGCGCATGCGGGATCGGAGCTCTCCAGCTGGCGCATGCGGGATCGGAGCTCTACGGCTGACGCATGCGCGATCGGAGCTTGCCGGCTGGCACATGCGCGATCGGAGATCTCCGGCTGGCACATGCGCGATCGGAGCTCTCCAGCTGGCGCATGCGCGATCGGAGCTATACGCGATGATGGACTCCCCGGCTGGGATACGCGACGGAGCTCTCCAGCTGGCGCATCCCCGGCCCCGGCCCCTGTCTCCAATATCCCCGGCCCTTATCCCCCGGCCCCTGTCTCCAATATCCACGGCCCTTATCCCCCGGCCCCTGTCTCCAATATCCCCGGCCCTTATCCCCCGGCCCGGCCCCTGTCTCCAATATCCCCGGGCCTTCTGGGACATAAGAATATTCTAATATTGGCGCACCACAATTCCATTCTTGGGGGGAAATGTTTGCACGGCCGTCCCGATCACTTCTGCAAAGTATTTGTCACGAACGTAGGACCCGCGTTCCCTGCTGGACTCTTCTGCAATGTAACCACCTCGGACATTGCCAGGTCTGTGCACCAAGAGTTAACGTTTCCAAACAATCTCTAATACTTGCATTGTGCCACCGAACTTCACTGGCGGGGAACAGAAATCCCTTTCACTTGGGAAGAACTTTCTTTGTCTGGGATTTTGGGCCCAGTATAACTCAGCAAAACTCTTCTAGCCCAATACTTTCCCAATCCAGTCTGTAGCACACGTCCCACTGGTGAGGATCTCGTAGCACAGAACGTCCCACTGGCGAGGATCTTCTCGCGCGTAGCACAGAACGTCCCACTGGCGAGGATCTTCTCGCTCGTAGCACAGAACGTCCCACTGGCGAGGATCTTCTCGCCCAAACACAATGTTTTTCCTTCTCTGCCAGCATGTGCACACGGCTCCCGATGCCCTCACGCCTCCTGCTGGCTGTGTGGGGCAGCATATATTAATCGACTCGTCCTCCTGGCCGTTTGAAGCTGCGTGTTACCGTTCAAGATAGGGCCGAGTTTGCAAGATTTCAAAGCGAGCGTACCAGGCCCGAATGAGATGGTGAGAACCCGCGCGCGTTGTGCGCCAGGAGTGCGTATTGTGACGGAATTCTTACTGACCCCTCTCCCCATGCTGATATGTAATATATAATTATATAACCAATACCCTGACAGAGGGTACAACCGTAACATACTCTGCACTACTGTACGTAGCTGAACACACTACAGGTTTGATGGTCAAATCTTTGTAACCTGTTAAAAACAAACGCACCACTTGATGGACATCCCGGTGTGTTTCCACCTCACGTCCCACGTAAACCGCGTTTAAATAAGGTGTATGTGTTGAAGGTTTTGTGAATTCCTTTTTTCCGACCTCAATGAGAATTATGCAAGAGCCGCGATGCTGGTAACCGTGACGACAAGACAACGCAACCGCCCCAAACGTACGGGGCAGAATCACCAGCGCGTGCTACGGTAGCGCGCGCGGGCCCTGCGTTAACTCTGGCCGGTGGTCGCAGGCCACTTCCAGCGTTTGGTGCCCCAAAGGAACTGGACACGGTGTGGCAACTCCAGTTGTCAATGGCCACCAAGCAGGTCAGGTTTTAAGGATATCCCTGCTTCAGCACAGGTGGTTGTCAGAATGACTGAGCTACCTGGGCTGAAGCAGGGATATCCCTGACACCAGGCCTGTGGGTGGCCTTTTAGGACTGGAGTTGCCGCCCCCTGAACTATATGAACTTCAGTCTTGGTCTAAAACATGTCGATCATTAGCTTCAAGCAATAAAACATCACTGTCCTTATGTTACTAAATGTTCCTATGTAACTGTCCTTATGTTACTAAATGTTCCTAATAACTGTCCTTATTTACTATGTTCCTATGTAACTGTCCTTAGTACTAAATGTTCCTATATAACTGTCCTTATGTTACTATGTTCCTATGTAACTGTCCTTAGTTATAAATGTTCCTATGTAACTGTCCTTAGTTACTATGTTCCTATGAACTGTCCTTAGCTACTATGTTTCCTATATAACTGTCACTTATGTTACTATGTTCCTATTGTACTGTCCTTAGTTACTATGTTGCTATGTAACTGTCCTTAGTTAATATGTTCCTATGTAACTGTCCTTATGTTACTACATTTCCTATGTAACTGTCCTTATGTTACTAAATGTTCTATGTAACTGTTTAGTTATGTTTACTAATGTTCCATGTAACTGTCCTTATGTTACAAAGTTTCCTATGTAACTGTCCTTATGTTACTAAAATGTTCCTATGTACTGTCCTTATGTTACTAAATGTTCCTATGTAACTGTCCTTATTGTATAAATGTCCTAGTACTGCTTATGTTACTAAATGTCCTATGTAACTGTCCTTATTGTTACTAAATGTTCCTATGAACTGTCCTTATGTTCCTTATGTAACTGTCCTATGTACATGTGTCCTATGTAAATGTCTTATGTTAGAAAATGTTCCTATGTAACTGTCCTTATGTTACTATAATGTTCCTATGTAACTGTCCTTATGTTACATTTTCCTATGTAATGCTATGTTCCTATGTAACTGTCCTTATGTTACTATGTTCCTATGTAACTGTCTTATGTTACTAATGTTCCTATGTAACTGTCCTTATGTTAAATGTTCCTATGTAACTGTCCTTATGTTACTATTTCCTATGTACTGTCCTTATGTTACTAATGTTCCTATGTAACTGTCCTTATGTTACTATTTCCTATGTAACTGTCCTTATGTTACTAAATGTTCCTATGTAACTGTCCTTATGTTACTATTTCCTATGTAACTGTCCTTAGTTACTATGTTCCTATGTAACTGTCCTTATGTTACTATGTTCCTATGTAACTGTCCTTAGTTACTATGTTCCTATGTACGTCCTTATGTTACTATGTTCCTATGTAACTGTCCTTAGTTACTATTTTTCCTATGTAACTGTCCTTATTTTACTAAATGTTCCTATGTAACTGTCCTTAGTTACTAAATGTTCCTATGTAACTGTCTTATGTACTATTTCCTATGTAACTCCTAAGTTCCTATGTTTCTATGTACTGTCCTTATGTTACTATGTTCCTATGTAACTGTCCTTAGTTAATATGTTCCATGTAACTGTCCTATGTTACTATGTCCTATGTAACTGTCCTTAGTTACTATGTTCCTATGTAACTGTCCTTATGTTACTAAATGTTCCTAGTAATGCCCTTATGTTATAGCTAACTGTCTTATGTTAAGTTCCTATGTAACTGTCCTTATGTTACTAAATGTTCCTATGTAACTGTCCTTAGTTACTAAATGTTCCTATGTAACTGTCCTTGTTACTATGTAACTGTCCTTGTTACTAAATGTTCCTATGTAACTGTCCTTAGTTACTATGTAACTGTCCTTATGTTACTAAATGTTCTTATGTAACTGTCCTTGTTACTATGTAACTGTCCTTATGTTACTAAATGTTCCTATGTAACTGTCCTTGTTACTTAGTAACTGTCCTTATGTTACTAAATGTTCCTATGTAACTGCCCTTATGTTCCTATGTAACTGTCCTTATGTTACTAAATGTTCCTATGTAACTGTCCTTGTTACTAAGTAACTGTCCTTATGTTCCTATGTAACTGTCCTTATGTTACTAAATGTTACTATGTAACTGTCCTTGTTACTAAATGTTCCTATGTAACTGTCCTTATGTTACTATGTTCCTATGTAACTGTCCTTAGTTACTAATGTTTCCTATGTAACTTCCTTATAGTTACTATGTTCCTATGTAACTGTCCTTATCTAATGTCCTATGTAACTGTCCTTATGTTCTATGTAACTGTCCTTATGTTACTATGTTCCTATGTAACTGTCCTTATGTTCCTATGTAACTGTCCTTATGTTCCTATGTAACTGTCCTTATGTTTCTATGTAACTGTCCTTATGTCTATGTAAACGTCTATTTACTATGTTCCTATTAACTGTCCTTATGCTATGATCTACTAACTGTTCCTGATGGACTAGTTCCTATGAACTGTCCTTTCATTGTAACTTTTAGTTATAAATGTCCTATGTAACTGTCCTTAGTTACTATAATGTTCCTATGTAACAGTCCTTAGTTCCTATGAACTGTCCTTATGTTACTATGTTCCTATGTAACTGTCCTTAGTTACTAAATGTTCCTATGTAACTGTCCTTATGTTACTATGTTCCTATGTAACTGCCCTTAGTTACTATGTAACTGTCCTTATGTTACTATGTTCCTATATAACTGTCCTTAGTTACTAAATGTTCCTATGTAACTGTCCTTATGTTACTATTTCCTATGTAACTGTCCTTAGTTACTATGTTCCTATGTAACTGTCCTTATGTTACTATGTTCCTATGTAACTGTCCTTAGTTACTATGTTCCTATGTAACTGTCCTTATGTTACTATGTAACTGTCCTTAGTTACTATGTTCCTATGTAACTGTCCTTATGTTACTAAATGTTCCTATGTAACTGTCCTTATGTTACTATGTTCCTATGTAACTGTCCTTATGTTACTAAATGTTCCTATGTAACTGTCCTTATGTTCCTATGTAACTGTCCTTAGTTACTATGTTCCTATGTAACTGTCCTTAGTTACTAAATGTTCCTATGTAACTGTCCATATGTTACTATGTTCCTATGTAACTGTCCTTAGTTACTATGTTCCTATGTAACTGTCCTTGTTCCTATGTAACTGTCCTTATGTTACTATGTTCCTATGTAACTGTCCTTATGTTACTATGTTCCTATGTAACTGTCCTTGTTCCTATGTAACTGTCCTTATGTTACTATGTTCCTATGTAACTGTCCTTATGTTACTATGTTCCTATGTAACTGTCCTTATGTTACTATGTTCCTATGTGCCACCTTTATCCAGCATCTATTCATTCTGGACCCTTCTTTGTTTAGGCGTCAAACCCCCTGTACCGGCAGCCGATCTCCACGCACAGCATAGACGAGGTTCTCAGCATGCTGGGAAAATCCTATAACGGGACTACGGATGGATTCAGACCCGTAAAGGAGAGAGAGTGAGACCCGGAGACTCTCAGCGGAGCGTCACTCCACTTTAACACTCTCCCATGGAGAATACAGCGGGAGCGCACAGGGAGGGGCTTATTTGCACAATTATAGACTCTCTGCTGGGGTAGCTACACGCAGCTCGCCCTTGAAAAGCCGAGCCAAGGACTTCCTGCACTGAGCGGTGACAAGCTGATTTTGGGCTTAGTGATGAGGTGGCTGAGCGTTCCTCAGTCAGTGACACACAACAGGTCTGTACCGGACTACAAATCCCAGAATGCTGAGAGAGTAAATAAAACAGGACTGGCTCAATCTATTCAAGCCGCCGCCTGAGGCCATATTGAAGTTTCACTTAACCCCTGCGATGCTAATGGAGTTAATGCCGCAGTGCCATATTTTTAATAATATACATTATTACACAATAATACGTTGTGTACATTGCGATCCTGATGAATTACTGAGTTGTTGAAGTGACAAATGTGTGATTGGAAATCCGGTTTGCCGGGCACGTTACATGCAGAGAGGGGTTTGGGAAATACTTTGTGGCGTCTAAACCAGGGTTTAGATTTTGGTTCAAGGTTTCTTGTTACACAAACAAGGCAAACTAGCAGAACGTGTGCGCCCTGCCGGGAGACTTTGCGCGCCCTGCCGGGAGACTTTGCGCGCCCTGCCGGGAGACTGCGTTTTCAATGGCCTGATTTTGAGTGAATTTAGCTGCAAACCTGGGGATTGTCGCCGCGTATGTCACTATCACATGTTCTGGGATTCACCTGGTCAGGTGTTTTTTTTATTAGCTCAAACATTTGGATTAAAATATATTGCTGCAATTTTTGTAATAACGTGAAAAGAATAAAGTGAAATACCTGATTACTTTTACAGTACGAGCTGCAGAATATCTTTTCATTTCTTTGTTAGTTTAGGGCGGGAGGTATGCGCAGAAACAATGGACGCTGGGCGTCGTTAATCTCGTGCGTCGCAAACAAATGTGGCGCCAAACCAGAAAAAACTCATGATCCAAAAACGGAATTCAGAAAAAGTATTAGAACGGCGAGTGCTGCGTAACGGACGGCCAGTCTGGATAATGAAATGAACAATGACGTGATCCATGTGTTTGGGAAGAAACTTTTCAGTTTTCCACGAATCTCGCATCGCGCTGCAGCTGGCGGTTTCCCCGGATCTCGCATCGCGCTGCAGCTGGCGGTTTCTCCGGATTTCGCATCGCTCTGCAGCTGGCGGTTTCCCCGGATCTCGCATCGCGCTGCAGCTGGCGGTTTCCCCGGATCTCGCATCGCGCCCTCTTTATTATTTTTGGCAGTGCTCTGCTCTTTCACTACTATTTATATGGAAAACAAAGAACAATTCCTGCGCTCCTACTAATTGCGCTAAAATATACCAGCGACGTTTATATTTAGGACCTAAGTCTGTGTAACGAAGGAGACATGTGGTCGCATCTTTTGACCAAAACATGATTCAAGCCGCCAACCTCGTCACGGTAACCTCCGTTTATCAGGGACCTGCACTGAATATTTAGTGTCTTAGGCGTGTAATATAGAGCACGCTAGTGCGCTACCGTGCGAGCGCGCGTCAATTACAATTGACTGTGTGAGGCTGACGTTGATAGTTGAGACCCGCGGGCGGTCGTGAGCAGTGACGCGGCAGATCACAGCAAATGCAAGAAAATGTGTATTTGCACGCTGTTACCGCGCCACTGCCAAGCCAATCACAGCGCGGCTATCGCTGTGACGTCTGATGGGCGAGCCTGGCCACAACCAATCCAGAACAGACGTTTATACGGTATGTGCCTGGGTACCATTCTTCTTTGTCTACCATGTGTGTGGTAGGGTGCTACCTGACAGCTTATGGGTACCAGTGGCTGATGTGCAGTAAAAAATGAGTTGTACTGTGATCGCTAGAGAGCAAATAGTACATAACAAATAGTTCATGCTATATTAATGTTTTAAAAATGCAATGTTTCAGCTCTTGGCCCTGTTAAGACAGTTCCAAATTCTTAATTGTCATATATAGAGCACATGCACACCGCTGGTAGGTGCTGGAGGGGGGTACTTATCTGCCGGTGGCGCTGTGTTCAGGGAGTCCAGACATCCCAGAGGTACTTGAGCAAAGGAATGGAAGCAGGCACACGGTCTTGCTAAAGGTGCCAGTTTATTGGTCCACCAAAGGTCCAACGTTCGGCAATAGATTGCCTTTATCAAGGATTGATGGTGCCTCCCTGATAAAGGCAATCTATTGCCGAAACGTTGGACCTTTGGTGGCACAATAAACTGCACCTTTGCAAGACCGTGTGCCTGCTTCCATTCCTTTGCCCAAATTCTTAACTGAACAGTTTTTTTTGTTCTGCATTTTTTATCCAAGATGACATCGTCTACGGGCTTGAACTGCACCTCTGCTTCACACCACCGCTTACAACTATGTAAACGAAACGCGCACCACATGCATGCGCAACTCTGGGCGTGCCCACTATATAACAAGCCTAAGGGGCCTATGCAGAGAGCAGCGAATTTTAAAATTGGCGAATTTATTAAAAAGTAGCTTTTTTGGAGAGTTTTATTCTCCATATGCAGAAAAGTGCGAATTCTGCTATGTTTAACATGGATGCGTGTGGCGAGTTTAAATTGGCGAGATGCGCGCTTCAGAAACGTGTAAAAACAAATTCGCGCCTTTTTTTTCCCTTTGCAATGGCCGCGAGCGGCAGCTTCTTGCCAGTTTTTTCTGGCGAGGCAAAAAGGAGACAATCGCGCCATTTTATTGGCACGAATAGCCGCTAGATGCCGTTCGCGCCTCTCTGCATACGGATATTTTTAAAACTGGCGAGATTGAGGTTCTCGCCAGCCGCGAGGCGAGTTTTACAAATAGAAAAGAAAAATTGGCGCGTTTTTCGGAACTCGCCATTTTCTGCTGCTTTCTGCGCGATTTTCTCCAAAAAATGGCGAATTTCGAAATAGCGCTGCTCTCTGCATAGGCCCCTAAGTGTGCCGTGTACTAAACTGTGAGAATGCCCTGAAGGGGTTAAATAAACGAAGCATATGCTTTTGTGATTTAATGCAATTAAAAGCAGGGTAAAGCCAGTAACAAAGTTCCCTTATTATAAAAGGTAAACTGTGGGTGCTGAATTACCCGAGGGGGGCATATTAATACTTACACAACTCTTCTTTCTGTCTTTTAGTCAAAAGATGCAACCATGTGACTCCTTTGTCAGGCGTAGATTCTAAATGAAAACGTCACTAGTATATTTTAGCCCAAATTGGTAGGAGCGCGGGATCTGCTCTTTGTTATATAGATATACAGCAAGCCCCGCTTCTCGGCGATCCGCCGGCACCAAGAAGGGGGCCGCCATCTTGGTTCTTAAATCGCGTAGTTTGCGCGCGCATACCATAGGTCGCGCATGCGCAGAACGGCAAAAATACCGATTTGCGAATGGTGAAATGCCGATTCGCTTTCCGGCGATTTTCACTATACGGCGGGCCCCTGGAACGGAGCCCTCCTGTATAGACAGATATCGATCTATATATAGCAAAAAGAAAATATCACTTGTGAGCACATTCACGTCTTAGACAGGTTTGCAACCCTGCTTTTCACCATTATTGCCTAGCATAGTGCTTCCACGGCAGCCAGGGATTCTGGGAAATGACATGCAAATGAGCACGGTCACATTTTGCCTGAAATCTATTTTTACATGGAACCCCAATAAAGTTGATGCTGATTTTGGAAGTTTTTTTTTGTCACCCACCATAACTTATCGTGCGTGTGATAGATTAATTGAATAGAGATTGAACAGATACATACAATATGTGTGTTTGTGTTTTCTGTTGCCTTAATCCATAATGTTAAATGAAAAATAATTTGTCTCTTAAAAATCCTTTGTTGTACTTTCTAGAAATCTTTTCATGGATACACCCGAGTTTTATACCCACGGTGGCGCATACAGCGCGCTTTCACAGGCCGCGTATACAGCGCGCTCACAGGCTGCGTATAAAGCGCGATTTCACAGGCCGCGTATACAGCGCGCATGCAGCGCGGTGGGAAGATCTTTGTACAGTATTAGATTTAACTTGTGGTTTCATGTGCTGACCGCTTCCTCTTACTGCACTTACAGCTGCCTTAGTGTAATCTCCGGTCGCCAGCGATCCCTGGGAACTCATCTCTGCGATCACAAGGCATCCTCTTCCGAGGGCAGCGCCCACCTCCTGCAGCCCCCGCACTACCCCAGGGCCGGGCACTGCGTGGGCATTTACTACGTCTGCCCAGGAAGAGATGGTAAAGATGCCACCTGGGGGAAGAGAAGCGGAATCGAATAAAGGAGAACTGAGCATTCGCCAACACGCAAATACTTCGCGAAGGAAAGATCACCAAGCGTTGGCAGTGTTACTGCTAGCAACAGAAAAGATGGCCGATTTCCATCGCGTGGCCTTTAAAGTCCTTACCTTCATACTGGTGCTTTACGGTGTTTCCAATATCCGCAAACTTACGATCCTCGAACAAGAGGAAGCGTTGCTGATCGGCGATCACTCGGAGCCGAGCGGAGACGTCGGGTGTAAAATCCCCCAGGATGTCCACGTGGGTCTTCAGCATGCAGATGGACGGCCCCAGCTCCGCGGCCAGCTGGAGCAGCTCTGCCGAGTCCGTAACGTCAGCTGAAAGGCAGAGGTTGGTCCCTTTCTCCTCCATGATAGTGAGGAGACGCGATGCCAGCGGGTGGGTCCCGGGAAGCAGGGCGCGGGAGGCGTAGCTCATGCCTTTGCCGGGTTTCTTGGCTGTGATGGATCCGTTTTGTTCAGTGGCGACATTGTTTTGCCGGATAAACTCCCTGACTTTCTGCACTGTCCCTGCATCAATCTTCTCTTGCTCATGCAGGGTCTGTAACAGGTTTGTCAGGGTGCAGACCGAGTGCAGCCGGATCCCACGCTCTGCCAGCTTCTCCCTCCCACCCTGCTCCCGGTCCACCAGAACGATGGCGTCAGACACCTGCAGACCCTCCTTCTGCAGCACTTCTACCGTCTCCAAGACACTGGATCCGCTCGTCACTACGTCTTCGATGATCAAACACGTCTCTCCGGGATTGATGGTGCCTTCCACCAAGCGTTTAGTGCCTGTGATCAATATAAAATAAAGTAATATAGCAAACGTCTCGCCATTCATACGCATGGAAGCCGGAGTCTGCCCGGCAACTAATGCAAAGAGATGTATCTCTACAATGAAGCTTAACCCTTTCATTGGGAGAGCAGCAGGCTGCACAATGCAACAAGCAGAGATCGGTTGCTGTGTGTTTTGGCAAGAAAGGGGTTAATACCACATTGCTGGTTTATACCATTAAAAAGAAAACTTACCTCCCTCTTCCAAGTATGTTAAAAAGATTACAATGTCGAACTCTACGGAGGACTAGTAATGAGAACATTTGACTGAAAATCCAAATATAAAACCAAGTGTTTCTAAAAACTATTGCAATGAAATGCCTGATCAGCTGAGCTAAACGTATTAGAGAGCGAGACTTAGGCCTGGGACATAGTACAGCAGGCCGTGCTGAGCCGCGCTGAGCAGATGCACTTACCCCCTGCATCTGTGATCAGTGCGGCTTTAGCAGCCGCTTCCGCACGCGTGCGGAGGCTCAGAAATTTTGAGGAGACAGGCTTGTTTGAATTTCAGCGCTGAGGGGAGGGGAGCGGAGCAGCGGTCACGTGACCGAAAACAGCCAATGGAAGCGAGGGACTAGCCCCGCCTCCCGTCACGCCTCCACTCCATCCCCAAAGCACACTCACTGCCTCGTCTGCCAGGAAGCAAAAAAGCTCCTGCTTGAGCAGGCGAGGCAGAACAGGAGCGCGGATCAGCGCGGCCCGAGGCACCATGCCCGAGGCCTTAGACTGCGGCCACGCTGACCCTGAGCATGCTTGGCGCTTTCACTTCAATTAAACTCTATATGTATGGCCACGCTCACGCAAGCTTGTGCACGTATGCTCTCCAAAGCTTAGCGCTTGGGGAGACAGAGAAAATTGATTGTGAAGCGCGCTCAGCAGCAGTCAATGCACACAGAACACAGACATATAGAGACACACACACACACAAATAGCCCCACCGCTCGTGCTTGCAAAATAATGGAGGACAGCCTGCGCAAATGCTTGGAGAGTTGGTGACGTCACTGCTCAAGCATGAGCGCGCTCAGCGGCATCGTGGCCGCAGCCTTAAAAAGCACTATATACCAGGAATAAAATGTAACGCACACAGGTTATCCCCAAAGTTTCTATACGCATCGTATGCGCTACTAAACAAAAGTATTAGAACCCGATCTGAAATATTCCAAGCAGCAGCAACACGGAAATGCTTCAGAAGAGCAGCAATACCCAGGGCCTGCAATCTCACTCCAGTATTAGTGGTATTCAGTAGTAACGTGGATCAGAACCTGTGCAGCTCATTGTAATCTCTCAGTGTACAAAGCGTGACAATACCACAGCTCTGTCTACATGGGATTATTGCTAATACTCACCGTAGCTCTTGGCTTCCTTCCTCCGGATCAGCATGGGCAGCTGGTGCCTGGCGCAGATGATGGTAGCGAGGGGCAGCGCGGTGTATGGGACCCCACACACACAGTCATACTGGATCCCGGCATTCTGGGCTGTTTGATACAGGAGATCTGCAACCTACAGGAAACCAAATATTGCTGAGGCAGCCGGTTCATTCTGCATTTAACCCGTGCGCTGCAGGGGCTGAAGGCAGAATCGAGTGTCAGCTCACTGGGTCAGATACACTATCCCTGTAATTTACTCATGTTATTTAACAGCACACATTGCCTCCCCCGGGTGGCATATTAGGTTTATGGTGGCTGCGGTGGCATATTAGGTTTATGGTGGCTGCGGTGGCATATTAGGTTTAGGGTGGCATATTAGGTTTATGGTGGCTGC
>WSYH01014733.1:0-15142 GCA_036426205.1 Ascaphus truei
GGGGAGAAACCCTATAGTGCCACACCCGTCCATCAGTGCGTACCATTGTCAATGACCCCATTAACTAAAGAAAAAAAAAGGGAACAAAAAAAAAAGGATTACAGAAACACCTCCTACATTAAAGTAAAAAGTCATGTGGACCTAACCTACTGCAATCAAAGTTTCCTACACTCTGTCCCCAGCCATTGCCATACCCGCTTGTCTCCCTTATCAACTATTTTATCTGCAGCATATCCCTAAGATCTGGAAAACTGGCCGAGATTTTCCCAATCTTCAAAAGGTGGGGACAAAAGCAAACTGTCTCCAACTACAGGCCAATCTCTTTTCTCCAAATACTATCAAAGTCATGGGAAACATGTGTCCAGAATCCCCATTAATGATTAACTATATTGGCAAACTCTCTTACCAACTCCTGCTTGGCTTTCTACCAAAACCCCTCCCACGTACCTAAACGACCCTTCACAGTTTGAATGAGATCCCAGTGTGGAATGGAACTGGGGACAACTTACTGTGCACCCATTCCTATATTTTGGCAAAGTGCTTTTGCACGGTTTATTATGAATTTATCGGTTAATGCTTCATTGTGCCTGGAAAGGGGAACACACTTTTAAACTGGTTTTTAACTCTCCTATCCGATCGGGTAGATTCCAATACATGGTATGTGTCTATCTCAGAGGATCCAGTTTAACCTTCAACCCCCTGGGATGTCAACTGGTGGGGTCCTCGGAAACTGTATTCTTTCTGGGCTCCTACTCTTCTCAGTTTTCATTAATGATCTTCCTACACTTGTAAGGACTCTTCAATATACTGTATGCAGGAATGACCAGGCGGAGAGTCTTTATAGCATACCATAGTCCATCTCTGGACCTTTTGCAACCGTACTCCTAATCTGATTCTCTAACAATGACTTGAAAAACTGGATTTCCGGACAAACTCTTTTTAAACAGTGAGAAGACTGAACCTGGTAATTTGGGACAAGGTCAGACCTTTATAAGCATCTACCAAGACAGAACCAACAGATCAAACCAACTCTATACCATCCTACACCCCTGTCATACATTTTGTAAATATCTGGGCATATGGTTTTACTTCCATTTAACGTTTGGTGTTGTAACTTCAAAACCGACCACACTATTATTCGGCAATACCCAGTTATGGACCTGGCAGATAACCTGTGAATGCGCCGCTCCCTCACCTCGACAAAGCCCAGCCGTTGCGTTTGCCTTCCCATCTGGGGTTCATGCTGGCTGACGGCGGCTTGATCTTTAATGAGAAGTATTCGGTTATATAAGGCCTGCAATGCTCTCGCTGTGTCTACCAGATGGCAATAATTCAATCGAATTGAATGCAGGAATACTATATATATCTGTCATATTTCGCAGCCAGCGGGAAATAAATGCTTCAATCCCTGCATGGAAAATACCAACACTCAATGCACTCGCAGAAACAGCATTCACCTAGACCTCAATAACCTCGGTATACACCCGAATTCGTGGACTGCCGAGATCGCTAATAAAGTTGTGTCCGCACATGTAGTCCATTGATAACCCAACATCCAAAACTTAACGCAAAACCTGGTGTACTTTATAGAAAACCAAAATCCTCCCTAAAACCAATCCCAACCCTGGTCAGAAAGCTCATGCGACAGCGGTAAAATTGGACATTTGGTCATGGCAACTTCGCCCACACAAATAGCCACCGGCGTTTGCCGTGACTCACCGCCGCAGCTGTTCCATTGCTTTCCCTGTGCCCGCCGGCCTTGTCTAAGGTTAGTGTTTATTTAATTTTTTAGAGGGTGATGTATTCAAATTAAGGGTTTTAGTTGGTAGCTTAGGGGAAGGTATTTAGGCTCTTTTAGTGCTTATGGGTAGGGGGTTCATTTACGGTGTTTTTACGTCACGTAGAGGTTAATGTTATTAATGGGTTTAGCGTTAGGGTACGGGTTTTTAATGCGTGGTGGCTTGGGTGGGAGTTTAGAGCCTTACTCTGTATCTTAGTGATAAACAAAAAAATTTAAAAAACACGTAACCTAGATATTGTTATTAAATATATAAAAGAATATATCACATATGTAAATACACATCTTGAGCTTAAAGTGAAAATACGTGAATAATAATTGGAAGAACATTTTATACAGTGACTGTATAAAACCATTTGATATAAACTATGTAAATCACAGTGCTGGAAAACACATGAGTATATTGAACATGTTTTTAATTCTGGACAGAGATACTGCAGCTGTAGTTCCATAGGATGGCTCGAAACTTTATATAGCACTATGTACACCGAAAGAGAAGGAAACACAGCGCAAGATGTCCATAGTATAAAAAAATGGTACGTGTAATAAAATTGTATTGGATAAATTTAGTCAGCTGCTGGTAGTATTGCACATACATCAGAATAGTGATAAAAGAGCATGCAAGATGTTAAGACATTTACCACGAAGATGGTATTGTCCACGGTAACTATGACCAATATAATATACACCAAATATTGGTTGAACTGAACGAGACTGTGATATAATGAAAGTATATTTTTCCTTAAATCAGTGAACACACCAATATAGTACAATTAACAGGATGAAGGTTAACACCTATACTATAGAGGTTGGGGGATGAAGAATTATCAGATAAGCAATTCTTCCAGCAATCGGGTGACATTCAAGTGATGTAATCAGAAGAAACTTAGGACTGTAGGGTTGACAACATTTGATATACCTTGTAACCCTAGTCTTAACATGTGACTACATACTATTGGTGATACCAATTATCTGTATCCAATCTCTAACATCGGGAACACACTTTTAGAACCTCATGCCCCCCCCAGCTATTAGGCCCATGTCGTACTGGACTCTGAGGGTCGTCTCATTTCGTAGCCCCAATCTAATCAGTGGGCACCGGCCCAGTCTACCCAATGAAGTATCTGGCAGATTCTTCAATTGTCGTTGTAGGTAAGATATACACTTAGAACAACCCTAACCAGTTTGATGCTCTCCTCGCCCTCATGTAAAACAGTTTTAGAGTGGACGGAGTCTTTTCGATCAGATACTTGGTTTCCAACTTTGGGGTCCGCCCCCTGACCATTTGCATTCCTTTGTGAGAAGGAATTCTCACGGGTTTTTTATTCCCCGCTTTGAATGGATACAAATTTAAAGTTAACAACACACACATATTAAAATTATCCGTTCCTTTAGGTCCACCAGCGGGTCCAACACTTCCAGACATTATGCAACGCAACTGGGACACCTTAGGGTCCAAGTTCAGTCACCCGCTGCGACCTTCCAGGAACCAGAGATACACAACATCAACCACTTAAAAAAACAGCGTGTCTACTTTAACACAAATTCTCCGCTGTAAACATCAATCACAGTTTTTCACTAATCCCCATTTGAACACAACAGGCTCCGCCGCCCCCCACCCTAACTCGAATCGTAATCCGCCCAGCTTCAATATCCCCGCCTGGGCGTAGTGGAGTCTGCTGGCCAGAGACTTTCACGAGGCACATCCCGCGGTTGAAGCCTATGGGTTTTCTCCGCCATAATGCCGAGTCCAATGGAACCGGCCCGGGCCATTGAAGTCTTTGGAAAAAACCCCGAAACCCTTATGTGTGTCGCTAACTGCCTTACGTGTTGGTCATAGAAGGGTCAGGATGGAAATTGTGTCACCATATCCGGGGCAGTGACTACGACGGCACCCACCAAACCATGGCCCTCTGGACCATCCAGAACCGGAGTTATGGGCTTATGATTGTAGGGTTTCGGACTTAGCCGTTTTCCTTTCCTCGTGCTGCTTTTCTGCGCCCGCCGCATTGGAACCTATGGCGCGAGCCCCCTCTGGCTAGACCAGCATGACCTTTCACGGTGGTCCCTGGTTCTGGACCCGGTGGTGGTCGATTGCATGGAGGCCTAGGACTAGGGGCAAAAAGACTTTTATCCTGGGTGCCCTAGAACCCAAGATTCCCACGCCACTTGCGTTGAACTTGACTCATCAGTGATGATAAAGCTCTCTTCAGAAATGATCCGCTTGCGTTTGGACACTGCCAACTCATCTTCCTAGTGAAAGCGCCCGATCGGGAATCTCCATTGAAGTCAATGAAGCCCATTGACTATACAAGGGCAACCCCCGCTGGCTCCTCGCGACGCACGCTCTGTCTGGGTCTTTGAAGGGAAACAGTCCACAAACAGCTATATCCGCCATGAAGGATGGAGTTCCATGGCGGCCTATGGGACCCTGCAAAATGGTGCCTGAAAAGGGCGGGAAATTAAACAAAGCTGGCTATAATCACTATACAACTATTACCCTTGGCCCTCCCGATGTGTCCCCATTTATTGTGGTGCATACACTGACAATTATAATGAAACATGGGACCAGAGAACATACATGTGATAACATGACATAGCAACGGTGTAACACCAACATTCCTATGACCGCAGTCCAGTTTACCCACCACGCCCTTGCCTCCCTGTTGAGTCAGGGGGGTCCTTTATGGAGGGTGCACCCTTTTAAATACCGCTAATCCACCCCTCTCACCTCTACACCGAAATCCCCTTCTTTTAATGGGTGACCTGGTGGCCCCTAGCCCTATGGGAGTGGGGCACTGCTGGCACATTAATGAACGGATGTCCTCAGAGGAATAGTCCCTGATTTGAAATGTCCATAGCATGTGGCTGTTTTCACTACCCTTTTTGTGCTGAATAGTAAAACCTCAAATTCTTGCAAAGGCCAACTCTCCCACCTTAGGCATTATCATCTCCTCCCTATGCCCTCTGCACCACTACATGGGGTTTGTGTCTGTGAGGACCGGACAGCCCTTCCATACAAATAGGCTGGAGCTTTTTGGGTGCCACAAGCATGGCAAGCACTCTTCTCAATGGTGGCATGGCCACCTCCCTGGGGATAGTTTTTCGCTGAGGTACACCACAGGGTGCTCTGGCCATCATCTCCGCACACCTGATGGCCTCAAACCCCCCCAATGCCATAGTCCGAGGCCTCATCTGTATCAAGAAGTTGTTGGTAATAGACGTCCGGGGCATGCCAGTATGGGGCCCAGCAAGCGCGTTTTCAGTTTTCGCCTGAATGTCAGTCATCACAGGCAGGAGTCCCAGTGGATAACGACAGGCGAGTTGCTTCGTTAGTCCAATCAGTCGGGGTTTGGCTCACGGCACTGTACTGTGGGAACAAACTTCCAGATAATACCCTGCGGTGCCCAAAAATGCCCATGACCTGTTCTTTCGGTTTTTGGAACAGGCCCGGAACTAATGGCTTCTAACTGCTCTGGCGCTCTAGTTTGCGGTGGCCCGCCCACCCACCCGATGTGCCCTACGTTACAGGACACTCGTCTGCCATCCCCTACCATACCTTAGATGGGTTTTCAAGGTAAGCCCAGCTTCCTATACCTTCCAGCACCGCAGCTCATGTCCTAAGTGGTGAGTCCCACAGAATTAACTAAAGAACAGCAATGTCATCTAAGTAAGCCGGGCCTACGCTCTGCATCGCCAAAACCTATTTGACCAGCTTGAGGTAGCCAGGCAATTCTTCATCCCAAATGGCCATCACTAAAATCTCATAAGGCCACTTGGATGATGAATGCTGACTTCTCTCTCCCTAGCCTCCAGGGTCAGTGGGATTTACCACTAGCCTTTGCTCAAATCCAAGTGGTCAGAATACTTTGCCCGCCCGCGAGTTTACATCCAGTTAACTCCATGTATGGTCGGGCAGGGTAGGCATCAACAACCACAGTCCCAGCGTTAGCATGCGGTAGTCCACCACAAAACCTGGTTGGGTCCTTGGTTCCTTCTTAGGGACTAGAACTACCGGGATCTTGCTCCCAAGGACCTGGGTCGGAGATAATTACCCCCTAGGGTCAGCATCTCCCTATCTCCCTCCATACTGGTCTTGACCTCTGCTGACACTAATAAAGCGTCGTTATGCAGGGCTTGCAGATCTCCTGTGGCACGGTGTTTTTTTAGTATTTGTGTGTCGCCTGGCATGTGCAGTGGACGAGGGACTGTGAATTTAGCTATGCATGTCCCTGGCTTCTTCCTGCTGCCCTACAACCAACTGTGCCCCTATCTTCCACCTGCTCCACAGTGTTTCCTGCCTATCCTCCCTAGGAGATCAGTCAGAGCATTGCTCGCCAGATCACTCCAGCAGGGCTACAAATGCCATTACTGCTCCCATCTCCGGTGCCTGTATCCTTCACATATTAACGGATATGGTCTTATGCCTCTTCAGGCTCTACCTGTACAACTAGTGTACTCATGTCCTTTCGGGTGACCCGTTACGGTCCCCAGACCCGGCGCCATCAACTTGTTCTCCCCAGTGGGGTTGCAGAACAAGCACCTGCTGTCCTGGGGTGTAATTCTCTGCTACTAGCGGCTTCCGGCCATCCCATTGCTTTCTGCTTTGGTACGAGCGGCCTGAGGGTGGTCCTGGGTCACCCCCATGAGCATCTCTAATGGTCTCGGAGATTAGCTACTAAGTACCGATACTGAGTATCAGTGCAGTGAGCACTCCCCGTCTCGCGAATCCCCCACGAATAGGTCCAAGAGATCCACGTACCCTGCGGCCATATAGTAGCTCGAATTGAGGGTGAGAACAACACTGTAGGATTCCTGCGGTACATCTCGTAGGCAAACAGCGGTGCTGTAATGAATCTCGCCCAGTCTTTTCCCTCCGCCTCGGTATAAAGGTCCCGAATCACTGCTTCAGGGTCGACCGTTCAAACCTTTCACATATCGTTTGTCTGGGATGGTAAGGGGTCTGTGCGCCGGTCTGTACAACCGCAGGCAATTCCCTGATACAAGTAACAGTTCAACTGGCTCATGACCTCTCGACCCCCCTGCTCGTTAGATCTTCACTGGGAACCTACCTACTACACAAAAATGTTACGAAGCTGCTGCCACTGTCCTTGGCCTTATGGTGCCAAGCGCTAACCCTACGATACCGCCCCTACCGCCTTGTACCACAGGGGGTTGGCAAAATCCGCACCACAGTGAGGATTAGGCTTCCCTGACCTGCTAGGACATAAGGGTTCCTAACAAGGCATTGCACTTTCTGAAGGGTCCCCTATATCGTAGGTGGTGGTCACAGGGGTTGCCTTCACAACGTCCACCCGCCGTACCCAACTCCTGGCAGGCATCACAAGATCGTCAGAAAGTGCCCACATCTCGAGATGCCCCCGCCGCCCATAGTAACCGCTGTATACGGGCTTCAGCTTCTTTGACGCCCCTGATGTCCCGCTAACGTAATAGAGTGAGTTACCCCATACAGTTGCTGGTCGGTACCCCCGCGGACCTTTGACATCTAGCTTCGCGTACACGTCAAATCCCTCCTCTATCCCTGGTCCCTTCTTCTTTTCTATACAGGAGTCCCTTATGCCATAGGCAGGCTCAGTGCCTCCCCCCTGCCCTGAGACTCGGACGCCCAAGCATCTCATGCCGGCCAGGTAAGGGTCTGCCTTCACTGCCTCCATATAAACTGGCTCTCCTAATTTCTGTTGGCCACCCCCCAGTCTCAATCTCATTGGTTGGAGATGGGGAAGGGTGATGGGGAGACAGTAATCAGTCCTGTGGTGTTTCACTGATCCTGGCTTGACCTCCCCGGGCTCCTCTGCGCCCTCGCGCTAAACGTTGGTCCCAAAGCCTGGGTGACATGTGCTCCGCGCAGCATTGCCCGCTGTCTGGCCTCCAGGTAACCGCCCGCCACTGGCAGCGGGTTGGGCACCTCGGCGTAGGTGCAGGTCATTGGTCCCAGATTGTTGTCCAAGAAGAAACTTCATCTCCAACCGGGGTAAAACCCCCCCCTCCCGCACACCCTGGCCCTCCTCCAATCCAAAAGATTCTGGCCACTTGCAGGAAACGTGGCTCTCCTCGCGCACAGTGATCTGTATCCCAGGGCCAGGGAGCCAATTCCCTTGCCGACCATATTCAGTCGGACCAGGGTCACTGCAGCTCCTGAAAGTCCATGAAGCTGAACTGCTTGCCGGTCACGCGAGACTGTGACCGGCTGGTGACATGTCTGCTCCGCCGTCCGTCTGCTGCGGTGCCGGCCTGAGATGTCCTCTGCTTCCTGCTGTAGGCCCGATGAAACCGGGACATGGCCATTATGGAGTCTCACTGGGAGTTTTTCCATGACTGTGCCGAGTCTTTTGGTGGAAGCCCCCGCAGCGCGGGCTAAGCTTCGCAGCTGGGGTTGCGTCGCAGACTGATGGGGTCTTCCGAGAACGCAGGTGCGTTTCCCGGCAATCTGGTCTCTGTGACCAGGGGTTGCAGGTTAAGCCAGCAACCGGCGCATCGTTCCGGAGGCTCCCCCGCCTTCGGTGGACTGTGCCTCCAGTCAGGCACCTCTAGTCCATTGGCTGGGTACTTACAGATTTTTGGCCAGTGCCGAGCCAACCGACCAGGGCCACCCGTCTCGGCCGTCCACCTGTGAATAATGCGCTGGGATGAAAAACCCCTGGCTATCTTGCGGTTCTCATCTCTTCTGCCACAAGAGTGTCTGCAGCCTCGCCGCCTCTCTGGTAAGTCTTGGGCTTCGTTGTCGTACACCCAAGCTCGTCACACCCCGCGGCGACTGCTGCATGAGCTTGCTAGCTGCTCTGAAAGATGAGGTCCACAGTAGCATTGGTAATCGTGCCTCAGTAGCCCTCCACCGAGCCGTATCCCGTACAAAGCCCAAGCCTGCGGGTCACGTAGGTACATGGACACCAGGCTGCCTCTCTTCCAGTCCGGAATTTAACACCCCGTTGCTTCATGGGTAAAACCGTACATGAAAAAAGACAGTTCTTTCTTACGGGTGTTCATGTCATCAGCAATCTCATCTGGAAGACGCCATTATCGTCCTGCTGAGCCAGCCGGATAAGTAAGGGTCCCCAAACGTGCAACCCTATGCTGGGAAGCATTTTGTACCGCCGGCACTGTGGTGGTTTTCAAATTCTTTAAAAAACTGTCGATCTGATTAGTACCTACCTTTCCACGAACTTTTGTGAGACTGTGCTGGTCCAGTTAGTTCCATCTTGTTGGTTGGACAGGGGGGCATAAAGCGGGCTCTGTTCCACTGCCATAGTGATAAACTTGCAGCCACTCCTCCGTGTCCCTCTGTCACCCCCACGCAGTAAATCTGTTCCACATTTCAGGGTGAACGACTGGTAGCCGCATCAACAATCACCCTCTGTTTCACTGCTCCTCGGGAGGTGCACTCGTTTCCACTCCCCTGGTGTGCTCTTCTCCTCGCACCTCAGAGTGGCTGTATATCGGGCAAGCAGCCATATCCTGGGGCTCTTCAAGCCCGGGCTTCATCGTCACCGGTTGCTGCTATCATTCTGTCGCTCTCCTGGTTCTCATAGGGCAGTCCTACTTCAACGGTCACTGTGTCTTTCAGCTGAGCTCGGGTCCTGATGTTGGTGAGTCCTTCAGCCCGCTCATGGTTCACGTGTCACAGCAGATGAGGTGGTGTTACAACGTTGTGTTAACTGTTGCACTACGTATTGTTTCAATATCTTTATCCTCAGGAACTCCTCCATTCCCCTCGAGTTCCCCACTATATTACAGGGTCCTCGTCAGTAGACACTGTATACAGTTTCGCTCAATCCACGCAGCTGCACCAGTTATTATATGCTCTGTCCCGGTAACTTATGACAAGATATAATATACACCAATATCTGGTTGGACCTACGGGCTTAGATATAATAAAGTAATTTTATTCCTTAAATAGTTACACAGCATTCGAGACAATTAACAGCAATAAGGTAACCTTACTTGGGTTGGGGATAAGAAGTAACTCAGACGTTTGCTCCAGCAATCGGGTGACATTCAGATGTAATCCAGAAGAACTATGGACGTAGGGTTGTCAACAGTTTATATACCTTTGTAACCCTATTCTTACATTGAATACAGACTATTGGTGAACAATTATTGTATCCAATCTATGTACGGAACACGTTTAAAACCATGCCCCCCGCAGTAGTTAGCCCATAGCGTTACTGGGACGCTGAAGGGTTCTCATTTTGTAGCCCCACATCTATCAGGGCGCCGGACGTCAAACTACAGATGAAGTAAATCTGGCAGGATCTTCATTGTTGTTAGTGTGTAAGATATAAACACATAACAAACCACATCCAGTTTGAGCTCTCTGCCCTCATGTAAAACAGTTAGAGTGGTGAGATGGAGTCCAGTTGATCAGTACTTGGTTCTTAGTACTTTGGTCGCCCCCTGACCATTTGCATTCCTTTGTGTGGACAGGATCCTTCACGGTTTTTTATCCCGCTTGGAATACAAATTATAATTAAAACCACACATATAAAAATATCCAGTTCCTTTAGGTTCCCGAGCGTCCAAACTTTCCCAGACCTAATGCCGGAACTGGGACACTATAGGGTCCAAGTTCAGCAGCCCGCTGCGAACTTCAGAACGGAGATCCACAAATACCACTTAACACCAAATGTCATCTTTAACCAAAATTCCTCCGCTTGTAATATAAGTCACGTTTTTTCCACTAAATCCCCATTGACAACAGACGGACTCTGCCGCCTAACTTTCAATGGTAATCCGCCGGCAGCCATGCCGGGCAGTGACTACAGGCAACCCCAAACCAGGGCCCTCTGGCACACCAAAGAACGCGAGAATATGGGCTTATGATTTGTAGGGTTTTCGACTTAGCCATTTTCTCGTGTCAGCGTCTCCAACCCGCCATTTGGAACCTTGGCGCGACACCCGAGCTCTGCCAGCAAATGACCCTTTCCGGGGGTCCTGGATTCTGGGACCTGGTGGTGGTCGATGATGGGAGGGCCTAGGAACTCAGCGCAAAAAGATTTTTATTTTGGTGCCCTAGAACCCAAGATTTCCCCAATACCATCTGACGTTGAACTGACTAATCAATCCGTGATGAAATCTCTCTTTTCAGACATTACCGTTTTGAGTTTTGCGGTTTGGGAACTGCTGCCAACTCTTCCTGGATAGTCGCCGTCGAGGATCTCAATTTGAAGTCAAGAGCCCAATTGACCTACAATTGGGAACCCGCTCCGCTCCTCCTGCTCGGCCCCATCTGCTGGTGCTTTGAGGGAAACGGTCCAAACCGCTAGATCCGCCTTTGAAATGAATGGAGCTCCATGCGCCATGGCCAAGCCCTGCAACATGGTGCCTAAAAGGCGTGAAAATTGAAACAAAGGGCTATAATCACTATACACACTCTTACCCTTTGCCCTCCCGGTGGATCCCATGTGTTGGTGGTGCAGACCTACCATTATAATGAACATGGGACAGGGAACAACATTTATTCATGACATAGCACGATTGAAACACATTCCTGGATCGCAGTCCCAGTTACCCCCCCTTGCCTCCCTGGTGAGGTCAGGGGGGGCCATGGGGTGACAGGCCCCTTTATACTCGGGCCAATGGCCCCTCTCTCTCTACGGTATCTAGAGCAAAATCTCATCTTGAGCGTCTGATCCCACGCTTGTCAGATGAAGTTTCCAGGATCTCTCCTCTCTACCATAACCGTTCTCCTGCTGGAAATGGTGTCAGTCCTGGTCTGATGGCTTCCGATGGTGAGCGCTGTTGCGTGGTCCTCCACACTGATGGCCAAAATGCCAATTAAACGTGCCAGAGTTTTCGCCCAGCTTGCCGCTGACACACAGGTTCAGTCGCTGCTTGTTGCAACCCCGCTGGAATGTAATAATCAAACACGTCCTGTATCCAATCGTATACCTCTGAATGCGTAACATGTGGGTGCAGCGTGATTAGAGGCAGGCCGCGCGTGCAGCGCAGGCAACCGGGCCACAGCCTACCATAAATGCATACTACACAGAGAGGGAGGTGTAGGCTTTACTACCACAGATACATTCCAATTGGCCTTGTTTTCTAAGAGGTTTTTTGGCTTAACTCAATTGTAACATCGCCCAAAGAAGAAGATCATGTAATATCTCGAAAGCTCGCACAAATAAAACTTTAGCCCACAGAACAGATCGACTATTTGTTTTTGATTATTACAGTAACTCGGCTAACACGTAATATAATATCAATTATATATATTATATTATTATTTGTTACCAATATTTAATAATTCATTTTATTACAAATCTTGGGAACGGCGATGGTGACACGTTAAGACCCAGTTATGCAACAAAAGTTTATGGGATCATTTGGAAAACTGTTTTGTCTAGCCATGGTTTTTCAAATTGGGGGGGGTTCCAGAACCCCGGGTTCCGTCAGCATGTCCACTGGGTTCTTTGAGCTTTTTCACTGTTTTTTTATACGGACACATCGCATGTTAATCAGGCGCATGACATCAAGTCAGCCGCAAACACTCTCATAAATTGTAAGAATGTAGTTGTAGCGGAGATGCACCACATAACAGACTAAGATATTGATCAGCACGAACTTAAATTGATCTTCTTGTACTGTTAAATACAATGCATATAAATTATGGGAGAATAAAAAGTCCCCTCTTCAAAAGTTTTGTTTGTGTCCAATTTTATATATATAACTGTATATACTGTAATTATATAAACATCTGCAAACAAACTGTTGAAGAGGTGACTTTTTATTCTCCCATAATTTATATCATTGTATTAACAGTACAAAAGATCAATTTTTAAGTTCGCGATCAATATCTTAGATTTATGTGGATGCATCTCGCCTACAACTACAATATCTACATTGTATTGAGTGTTCTGCGGCCTGATGTCCAGGCGCCTGATTACCATGCGATGTGGTCCGTATAAAAAACAGCAAAAAGCTCAAAGAACCTCGTGGACTGCTGACGGAACCCGGGGTTCTGTGGAACCCCATTTGAAAACCATTGGCCTAGACAAAACAGTTTTCTAAATATCCCATAAATTTTTTGGCATAACTGGGCTGAACGTGGTCACCATCGCCGTTCCACAGATTTGTAAATAAAATGAATTATTAAAATAATTGTAACAAATAATATCCTGTTATTTATTTGATTAACACGTGTATTACTACTGTGAAGTGCTATGTACATTAATGGCGCTATATAAATAAATATAAAGACAAGCATTGCACAACACAATGACAAAATAAGAATACCTGCCTGAGACCGGTGCTCTGTTCAGGATATCTGCCTAGCAACATCCAGCAATGGAGAAATTAGAATGATCCAGGGCAACTTCTTGGATTTCTTTAGAAAAAAATTATTCACACAAAACACAATGTATTTCATCCACATCCTCCGAGGGGACTTTAGTCAAGTGACTTGGCTTGCAAAACTACAAAAATGTCTCAGTAGAATAGCCATAACACCCATGTGAAAACACTTAAACACCCACCAATTCCCCCCGTATTCACCAATGATGTCCAGCATCTTGATCCTCCATGCGGTGTTTGCCCCGGTCACGGTCGCGCTGACGTCATCATATGGTTCCTACGCGTTGACGTCATCACATGTCCCTCTGCGTGTGCGATCCGGCTGCCTGAACACGGCATAAGGGCTTGTTGAACGTGCTCCCTCTGCTCTCCTCTGGATGTTGTCCCTCCGTCGTCCCGTGTCCGCGATATTTTCAAGGGTTTCGGTGATGTCATCGTGATAGCTTAGATCTTCTCTATCTCCTTAGCTGGTGGCCGTTTTTTCGCACATGCCAATGCATCCCCGCATTTCTGTTAGGCTTTTGATACCAGGGGGAATAGAGCTTAATCTAGCTCGTGGATTAAAACTCATCTGGGTGGAATAAATGAAGAGAGGAAGAGTTTATTCAATGTGAATACATCATAAAGTGCCACTATAACCCTAAAAAAAGATTTAAAATATGGATCATTTCTTTCATATTTTTGTTGTTCAAGAACAGCAGCAGCAGCAAGAGTGAATCCACACTTAGAAGAGAAATTAACATTAGACAAAAAACATATTAGCGACTATTGAGGAAGCAATTAGGGACAAATAGTTTAAGTCCCCTAGTGTGACTGTATCAAGTGTGCACGTCCAGAAGGCTTTCTCTCTGAAGATGCTATGTCCCTCTCTGACCTGGAGTAATGTAACTACTGAGTCTATCCCCCATAACCTTCAATGAACCACTGTATATTTGTGATCTGTACAATGTGTGAAGTACAGTCTCTCCTGGTTCACACCGGTGCTGCCCCCAGACCAGACCCGTCCCCCCTGTGCTGTGGTGGGGACGTAGGGATACCGCACCCCAGCAAGGAGCGCGTCCGATGTGGTTTGTAGTTGCCTGGCCAGGTATACGTAAGGATACAATACTTGCCGGTACCGATATAGAGGGAGGACGTAGTTATTGCCGTTGCCCAAGATCAGGGATTGGAGAGTTGCGATGGTTCGAAGGTCTAAGCCGTGTTACGGGATGCCAAAGTCACGAAGTCCAGTAGCCAGAAGTCACGAAGTCCAAGTAGAGCCGAAGTCGAGAGCCAGAGGGGGTAGTCGTCCAATCCGCGTCAATACCTGAGGAGTCACTGAGAGAGTAGTCAAATGCTTCCATACAGAACTATGTCGAGCGACGAGTGATGGGAAGCACAGGCATAATAAGGCTGGGCAGGCCAATGGGAAAAGGGGGCAGGCCTGGAGGACTGTAAGAAGTCCTCCCTGATAGGAGGGAGGTGTTACAGCCCAGCTGAGTGTAATCATTGATTTGCATGGAACTGTGTGATGCTTGGAGGCGACGCCTCACTGCAGGAGCAGTTTTTAAAAGTGCTCTGTTAGGCGTGTGCTCTGTAAGCTGGGAATGCATGCACATAAGGTCTGGGGCTGGCGTGCGTGTGTGCTTGGATTCGGTGACTGACGCGCGTATGCGCATGGGGTCAGAGACAGATGCACGTGTGCGCATAGAGCGTGGAGCTGGGGACACACGCAGAGGCTGCGGTTCAACAGGCACCTCTTCGGTTGGTGCAATCCTGTGATGGCGAGGAGCCAGAGTGCCAGTGGCAGACAACGGAGGTATGTGGGAATTGCGCTGCAGACGCTTGGACGCCTGAGTACCGACGGGAGGTGAGTAATGGTCGCGCTGACGGCGCTTAGACACCAGATACCTTACACTTCCTTCTTACCGTTAATTTTGCTGCGATGCTCTATAAACCTTGTCTTAAGCATGTGGCTTGTCTTTCCTACATAAAGCAACCCACAAGGGCACTTAAAGCTGCAGTTGTCTTTTTTTTTTTTTTTTTTACATTTATTTT
>WSYH01014734.1:0-15142 GCA_036426205.1 Ascaphus truei
TGCAAATGTACCACTTAAGAATAAAATGGGTTTAAAAATAATTTAATAATGTGCGATGTTTGACACCGATGAGAGCACGGATCTCCTCTCTGCTGCAAAACACAACGTCAGGGGAAGGGACAGCTTCTCGGGCTATCCCAGGCAGCATCTCGCCACACGGTTATAGCTATTTTATCAAACATGGTGGTGGACGCATTCTTCGCCAGGGATTCGCCCTTACAGCATACAGCGCAGTTTAACACGCCAACAACATGGTAATTGTAAAACAGACTAATGGCATTTTCAGCGTGTTATGCATATTCCTCTTAGCTCATGGTCGGGCCGCCACATGTAATCATGCCATCTGGAATATGCTTTTAAACCTTCAACATGTTTTCATTATGCACTTCCATGTTTGTTATGGGGATCGCACGAGTGGTCGAGGTCGACGTCATCGCATATGCACAGTTTTGGCTCATGACTCTTGCTGCAGATCTGCTTCTGCCTTCGATTCATGGTTAAAGATGCTTCGGTTCACGTCGCCATGGCAACGGGGGACAGCCATAGAAGTCGGGTGTGTTATGGTCCGCACCGTGAAGTGCGCATGCGCGTGTTAAGGGCATTCTGACAGCGGAGTGTAAACGAAAACAGCAGTGAAGCCTGACTGATCGCGCAGTGATGACGGGCTCCAGGCATCGTACAGTGCTCCCGTTTGTATATTTATAAACAGTGTTCCAATTGCTTGCACAGGTTGGGGTGGGGTTATATATGTTTCCTTGGGGCAGTGTTCTCTAGCATACCCCTGAGGAGGTCCTATACAGGACCGAACGTTGGATTGTTTGTGCGGTTTGTGTTCAATACAATCTTTGAATCATTATCTGATTGTGTTCCTTGTCTCTCTGGTGGACACTGGGTCACTAATGAATTCTTCTATTGAACAACAACACCTGCCTTTATGAAGCTTGGAAGTGCCGGCTTGTTGGGGTGTTGTGTGTGGTGGTGTGTGTGTGGTGTGTGTGACTGTGTGTGTGATGTGTGTGTGAGTGCGTGGTGGTGCGTGAGGTGCGTGCTGAGTGGTTGCGTGGTGCGTGCGTTTGCTTGTCGGTGTTAAGAAACAAATTATTAAGGCTTATGGTGGGTAAAAAAAGTGACAAAAAACCCTCACGATAAGCATATAAAGCAATGTAAATATTACGTATGTTTATTGCATGTCTTAGGACAGGTCGCAACCCTTGTCTTTTCCCACATATCGCCCGCATTACAGCGCTTCCAATGCAGCAAGATTCTGGGAAATAACATGCAATAATGGCACTCCGTGCCACCTTTTGTCTCAAGCTCTATTTACACAAGCAAATCTCAAGCCAAGCATGCTGTTATAAATACAGGCTTTTAGACAGAGGACGGGATGGATGCAAAGACATTTTAAACCCACTCACAGACACTGTTTCAAACCTTGTGGGCTAACATTCAGTGTGCAGGTTTGATTGACATGGAAAGCGTGGTTTGAGACTAGACTAGGTATTCACCCACAATTAACAGCTTAGCCATGTAAGTCTGAGGATACCGCCCAATGCACGAAAGACTTACGTAAGGAGCCTGCTTCAGTGTAAACACAGCACACCATCTCAACATGCGGAGGTGCAGTGACTACAGAAATACCGAGTTGCTAGGCACGAGGAGAAGGACCTGTTTCTTCAATGTGGTACTTTGTGCCTGTATAGCCAACAGCCGCAAACCCAGTGATCCACATGCCAGCGCGCACACGATGCACTACAAGAGTCAACAATCCAGGTACACACCCACGGGAGGAAAACAGCCCACCACAATGGACCAGCGTCATCACACGTCCACAACCAAGGAAGAGGCAACCGCACGGACCTCCCGCAATTACCTTCAGAACGTGGACCAACCACTACTGATGCCTCAGGCCTGACAGACATGGCCAAGTACATGGATCGGATGTGTGACCGTGGTGCAAACAGACTTACCAACTTGACGACCGTCCCAAGAATTCGAATGTTGGAAGTTCGCGCTTCAAGGACGCAATTCAAGAGCGGTTGTCTCAAGCTCTGGAACGAACTCAGGCTGGATGCCAAATGGCTGGGGAAATAATCCATGGAACACGCGAAGAGATCGGGGCAGGCAAATGGCGAAACCACACCAAGAGGTCTGACTAGTATGAGGAAAGCTAGAAAGTGAGTGTTACGGCAGCCAGAAGAAGCAAATCCAAGAGTCGACAGCTTTCCCAAGATCACAGTAAAGACGATACTCGAAGTTACTAGAAACTCGGGGGGGACCTGCTACAGGAGCTACAGGCAGCTTGCAGTACTGCACGGAACAGACCATTCCTTGACAGGTCTCAAGTCCTAGACCCAAATCTTGAGGAAGTACTGTATAACCTCCAAGATGATGGATTCACAAGGCTCCAAAGTACTAACGGGAGAAGCAAGTGCGCCTCCCCCCATTCTCATTCCTATTGAGCTTTATCAGCGAAGCGGGACAAGGACAAGGAACGATCCCCGCTTTTGGGGCGCAAACCAACACAGTGCAAGCAGCATGAGGAATGAGGACGAGCTTCGAGATACAGTAAACTCAAACCCCATCTCGGTTCCCAGACAGAAGTGTCCCCCACGGACCCAAACTACTCCCGATCAGTGGGTCGCCGGAGGAGACGAGGAACCAAGTGACCCAAGCACGGAATGTCCCATAACAAGAGCTACACCCACTTAACAGGTGACTTTGGGTTCAGGATGAAAAGTCCCTAGAAGGCAACGCAAGAGTGTACAGGAGAATGCAAGTGAGTTTGCTTCCAAGGTTGCTGCCAATTCCTGGACTCACCTAGCCCAGCGACTGTAAATATAGACATCACAATGGCAGTGTGCAAAGTGACAAGCACGAACATCTCTACATCAAGAGGCACATGACCCCACCAACTCACTACAACCCATACTCCGTAGCGGAGCATGTTGGGGAGGAAGGAGGAGCAGCCAACATCTGTCATGTTCTCATTGCACCGAGTTTGCAGAAAAGAGAGTAGTGACAAAAGTCCTGCTCCAAAATATGCCTTGTCGCAGTGCACCCAGGGAACAACCTGAGAAGAAAATTTGGATGTATGCAATCCCGGACTAATCACGAAGAACAGATCATTGTGCGAAGACGGAATTCTTCAACTATTCAACTCACAGACAATGCCTCACCCTACACCTCACAAACCTGTGCAGGGTTCAATGAGCCAACAAGAGAGAGCAAGCGGTACATATACGTTCAGTGGATAACAGATGTGAAGATAGCTTCCCCCCAATATGAGTGCAAACTAACATGGCCGCAAACAGGGCCGAGATTCCCACACCAGACATGGCCGCCACAAAACCAGACACTCAGGAATAGCCAACTACATCCCGCCGGTTAGAACAACGGTGCCAAATGATCTTGCTGTGCTCGGTAGGAACTTGAGGGAAGGCAGTGGGAAACAGGCTAATGCATAATGAAAATAAAAAATTAGTGACAATAGACAACTAATAAAATTAAATACACCCCTAAATATTGAGGTGAAGGCCAGCCAGGAAAAAAGGGACACCAAACCAGAAATCACAATAAAAACAGGTAAACCGGCGCCTAAAGGAAATAAAAATTGACCAAAATATAGTCCAATTCAAAAGGCATGGGATGAGTTCCATGGAATTGTCCTCAATGTAATCTAGGTAACAAACAGAATGTAGACGACAACATAAACAAGAAAAAAAGAAAGAAAAAAAGATCACGATGTGAACTAAATACAAACAAAAATCACAAATCACCACCTAACCCATCCGGGCATGGGGGAGGATGATAAGCTCGACCGCCTAAAAATCTGGCGGACGTGGGCTACAAGGAGTTGGAGCTTCAAGCGGTGCAAGTCTCTAGGGGTCGAGCTGTATTCATCCTCCTCAGGCCCCGGAGTGTTAAGTGTCCGATTGAGTACCACCAGCGATACACATAGCATGTGTGTATGTAGGGTTCAATTTAGCCCCAACGCGTGTTTGCCATCACTTCATAGTGGTTTGCCAACAGCAATGTTTGTTGTGTTATTATGTTAACATTTTAATCATTGTATTAAAATGACTGTCTTATTTTGCCTAATATATCAGGGATTGTTATTGTATTTAGTTTGCACTTGATCTTTTTTCGTTTCTTTTGTTGTCTCGTTTATGTTGTCGTCTTACATGTCTGTTGTCTGAGATACATTGAGGACACTTAACCATGGAAATCATCCCAGCCTTTTGAAATGGACTATTAGGTTTGGTCAGATTTTATTTCCTTATGCGCCGGTTTATCTGTTTTTATTAGGGAACTTTTGAGGTAATAAAGTCACGTTAAAAGCGTAACGGACCCCAAATGCACCACACGCCCAAAGAGAACCATAGGATGGGTGATTAGTGGGCAACGTGTGCACTGAACAAAGGGCACGGGACAAGATTATTTGACGCCCGCCAGAATGTTAATAAAAGAATATGGAACACATCCCTCTCTGAACCATTCTTGCAATCTCCAAGTGACAGGAGGGCCAAGTGAAGAGAAGAGACAAGGTAAAAAAACCCTGTATCAACAAAAACATCCTCCACATCAGGGGGGATGTGACCAATGGCCTAGGCTTGCTTAGTGTTCAGGACAACGAAGGATGACGAACGACGATCCACCAAAGAAAAGGAAGAAAATAACCTCTGAGGGTGACCGACCAAAGGGACGTCCCCAAAAAGACAATAAAACAATCGGACGTGCCATCCGCGAGCAATTGCCACAGCTAAGACGGTACAGTTGTTCCTCTCGCAATACCAAAGTGCCAAAGCAGCCAGCTGCCACGGATGGCATAGCCGCAAAAGATCTGCGCCCTGCAGGTGAAGCCACACTGGCAAAAAAGACTGTCCTCTCACACGTCAAAAAAGGGACACGTCGCAGAGACATTTCACAAAGGGCATTTACAAGAACAAAAGAGACTGTATTCGTATGTCCAGGGAGAAAAAACAAACTCATGACGGCAGTTAAAAGAGACACCAAAGGAGTTCGTCAAATACGTGGAGATGTCATGTGCCAAGAGAAAAGTTCCGATGACCTAGGTGTACAGCGTTCCAGACAACAAGGGACGGTAAATACAAGTACAATCGAGGAAGATGGAGAATCCAAAAGATAATGGATAAGGAGCTCTCGGACATATCGGGCAGTTGGGGGACCCGCTACCATTACATTCACCAAGCAAGACGCTCCAAAACAACAAAGAAAACATGCCAATCTCTAGGCTATTCGTTTCGCTGGACCTACAAAGGAAACCGGAGAGGACCAAAACATAAATTTGTGGCACTTCACCATATGACTTCCTTAGCGGCATGCAAAGACATGCACTTCACTGAAGGAAGGCGAAAAAACGACTGCGTACCCCAATCAGTGGGGTTACAACCTTCAGGAACATATCAAATCGGGTGGTAGGGTTCACGCTCCAGCGCTCAAGCACCAGGGAGGTCCTGAACGACGCCACCTCTTCATGGACCAGCACTTGACAACCAGTCTTCTAGGAGTGTTGATCCGGCTTCCGCAACGGAACCAAAAGCCATCTCCTTCTGCCAAATGACAGGGTGATAGAGTGACAGGCTGACACGACTGGCATACCTACAAAGGGGAGCACTCTGTACAGGGCGACACGGTTTTAATCTTAGTTGGTAGTTCCGAGCCGGGAGATTTCCCGCTTGCTAGCAAAAACCCTCGGGTGTTGCCGGACACGATGCGCGGTCAGCTTCATCGGGGCCGGCGCCCACATGCGTGCGTTGCCCAGGGCTCCCCGAGGAGCCCCTGGAGTCCGCGATGTCGGGGACGCGGTGTGGTGGGGGTCACGGGGGACCCGGCGGACCCGGAGAGGGAGGGGAGGAAGCACCCGATCGGAGGACCGACTCCGGCGCGCGCCCCGTCAGTTACTGTCACGGCCGAGTAACCGGGTTAAAGGTAAAGAATAAACTCGGCCCGCCGACAAGAGGGAAAACTACAGAGACACAAGGATGTTTCACAATACTTATTATAGTGGTATCTCCAGATACCAGACTGGGAGTGTCATGGAAAGGATTCATATTTTCTCTGTCTCCCCTTTGCAGTTCATGGAATTCATTTCTCTAGTTCAGCTGACTGCTTCCCCTGTCACAGCAAGTTGGCATGTGGAAAGGGCAACATTTTGTACAATGTTGTTATACTCAGACATAGTCAGTGATGTGCTATATGCAACTCAGCCTTTCTCTCGAATGGGCTATAGTCTGCTCTCTCCCCTTGCCTTGCTCACAGATGGTCTGTTCCCAGGCCATCTTACCCAGGTACACTCACCCCCTTCTTTCCACTTAGATCACAGTAGTAAGTACAGACTGTAGCATCCACCCTGGTAAGGCATTCTGTCTTACCATAGTCAACCTATAGAGTATTCCCAGTAGAGAGAAGCAACTCATCTACCACTACACCGACACGTACCCGTTGTTTTCTACTTCTGCAATAAAATTTTAAAAAAGATTATTGCAGGAATTTGTATGATGTGATGAACGCACTCGATAGTGTGAACGCGTTGCGGAGTATATACAGACGTTGGTGCCAGACGTTTGGTGTACAACAGTCCCAGATTCTTTACGAAGCTTTGAGCTGGTTTTATTGCTCGAGTGGGACGTGAAGACAAGGCGATAGGAGGCGCGCTCCTACGGGTCTGCGACAGCCAACCCGGAAGTAAGATCTGGAGGCAGCTTGCGGGCCGAAGCCGGCCCAGGCGCGGGACCTGAACTGCAAAACATCAGGCAATCACCTCCTGCGCCTACCCATCCCCATGGTTCCACATTCTTGTTGGCGGCTACGGACATTTTTAATATGATGTGTAAGTTCTTACATTTTATTTATACCAATTGTAATACATTTTTCTTACAATTGGTGCGTCTGTGTTTTTTTCCAACTAACTGGAGCTATTCAGACGTCAAACGTGGACCCTAGTTTCAGGATAAAATTAACCATGTGCTCCAAATGACAGGATACATGGATGAAAACATACAGTAATGTTAGAGATAATTAGAGGGAACCAATCGTCTGACCCAAAATACTTTGGCTACTGTGTGACAGTTATAGTAAGTTAAATACCAAGTTAAAAAAGTAGAATATTTCGTCCGTATTAAGGTGAGCTCCTTATGAAGCACAATGTGTCTCTCCCTATGTTATTGGAGGAGGGTTGTGGTACTCAAGATTTGAAAGTTGAAAAAACCTATTGATACTCCGGCGGGGCCCCACCTATGTACGCTCTAATACCCTCATGCTGTGACCTCTGGTTAACGATGGTATTATACCACGTCTTTCTCTCTTGCACAGAACTTCCCATGTTGCTGTTTTGGGGTAGTACGATCGGGCTTCCACAAGCTGAAGCCAAGCAGGTCAAAGCGAATCTCCAAGGTAATGGTAATGATAGATGAAGATTGTATGGAAGGCAAACAAGGGGGCGGGGGGATTCTTCTAAAAGTTTGATGCCGGGGCGGGGAATGGAGGGAGGCGATCAAGTTGCTACTTTTTTCGCCATGAATCCTGAAGTAGTGTTTTATTATTATATCATGTTTCTTGTAAAGCACAACATATTCCGTAGCTGCGTGTATGATGCGGGGGTGCGCGAATGTAAATACATAAACTGAATTGAAATAAGTAGACAGATGTGCACTAACAGATAACAGAGGTAATGGAGGGGCTTTGTCTTTAGGTTGCGATATGATACGTGCCAGGCGGCTGCGCCGTTGCGCAGGAGAAAAAGCTACCCATGCTTCCACATGTGTTGCTCATATAGTGCCCGACCGACCTACGCAGGACCGGACGCGAACAGACAGTCAGAATTATTTGGTCTCTCCAAGCGGACAGCCATGTGGAAGTCAGCATCACGTGAAAATGGTTAGCCAATGAGGCGGAACCGCTCACGTGACATCAGCGTCAAGTGAGAGTTCGGCCAATGAGCGCAAACGATACATGTGACATCACCGCAACGCCTCTTGCCACACTCCATGTTGCCTCCCGAGGCCTCCTGCCTTACAGTGCAGGTTGTCGCGTGAGTGACGTCACGCGGTCGAGGTGAGCACCTGTGCAGCCGGCCTGTAATCATGCACTAAGAGTGAAGCAGGGGAGAAAAATACATTGCAAGGTGGAGGGAGGTGAGTGAGGAAGAGGGAGTGAGACGAAGGGGAGAGAAAAGACATGGGAAAGAGGGGCGAAATAGAGGGGGCTCGTGAGTGATGTGGGGGTCGAGGGGGGCTGCACAATACCGCATGGGTGGCAGGCCCGGAGTAACAATCTAGTCCTGGGCCCCGGGAAAATCTGTAGCGGCCCTGGTCTACAACGCCAAGAGAAATCTTGGGCCCAGGTCACCAAATTAAGGGACGCAACCCCCCACCCCTGTTTAACTCCTACCCCCATCTTCACCTTGTAATCACCACATCTCACCACTACCCCCCCCCCTATTAAACCCCACATGCAACAGTGCTCTATGTTGGGATATGGGGAGAGTAGACGAGGGGAGACGAAAAAAGAAGAGAGGGGGGATGGATCAGGGGGCAAGAGGAGAGCAATGGTGGGAAGAGAGAGTAGGCAGGAGAGAGAGGAGGGCATAGAGAGAGAGAGGTAGCAGGCAGAGAGAAAAAGGGGGCAGGAGAGAGGAGGAGGGCGGGAGAGAGAGGAGGGCCAGGAGAGCGAGAATGGGCGGCAGAGAGGAGGGGGAAAGAGCGAGAGGGGGGGGGAAGGAGAGATGAGGGAGAGGACGAGACGAGGGAAAGCGGATGAGCGGGAGGAAGAGGAGAGAGAGGGCAAGAAGAGAGAGCTAGAGGGGAGGACAGGAAGAGAGAGGAGGAAGGCCGAGCGCCGGGGAGGACGGAAGGAGAGCGAGGGGAGGAGGACGACGAGAGCGGGGATCGAGGAGAAGAGGGGGTGGACGGCGGAGACGAGGGGGAGGAGAGAGAGAAGGGGGAATAGAGATGAAAGGGGGGGAGGAGGAGGAGGGGGGAAGGAGAGGGGCGAGGAGAGATAGGGACGGAGGGTTTGTGAAGGGGAGAGTGGGAGAGTGAGGAGTGTGAGGTCGAGGGAGGTGAGGAGGGAGTGAGAGAGTGAGGGGGAGTAGTAGCAGGGGAGGGGGGAAGTGAGGGAGGAGGGGAGGGAGGAGAGGGGAGGGGGGACGTGAGAGTGAGGGTGGTGAGGTGAGGGTGTGAGCGTCGAGGGTCGAGAGTTGGGAGAGGGGGGGTGAGGGGGGCGAGGGGGTGTCTGAGGGGAGGGGGAGTGAGGGGGAGTGGAGGGAGGCGGATGGGGAGTGAGGGGGAGGGAGATGAGGGTGAGGGGTGGTGTGTAGGGAGATAAAGGGACGGGAACAAGGCAAGGGAGAGGAGAGAAAGGAGGGGAGAGAGGGGGGAGGGCGAGGAAAAGGGAAGGAGTAGAGATGGAAGAGGGAGAGGGGGAAGAAAAGG
Source organism: Ascaphus truei (assembly GCA_036426205.1). Classification (NCBI taxonomy): domain Eukaryota; kingdom Metazoa; phylum Chordata; class Amphibia; order Anura; family Ascaphidae; genus Ascaphus; species Ascaphus truei. Next base: position 9,453 of record WSYH01014734.1, read on the forward strand.
GAGAGGGGGGAAGAAGAAACGAGAGAGGGGGCAGAAAGGAAAGGGGGAAAGGAGACAGATAGCTGAGACGGAGAGAGGGGGAAGCGAGGATAGAGGGTGTGAAGGAGGAGAAAGAGACAAGGGAGGAGAAAGACGACAGGGGAAGAGACAATACAGATGGAAGAGGAGGAGTGAGAGAGATGAGGAGGAGAGAGAGGAGAGAAAGGATGAGTGAGAGTGAGAGAGAAGGAGAAGGAGGGGGCGAGGGGACGGGATTAGAGAGAGAGGAGGAGAGTGAGAGAGAGGCGGAACGGGATATAGAAAGAGAGGGGAATATTGAGTGTGCATGCTCACTACTAACACCCTGGAGAGTGTGAGGGGCCCTGTTTAGGAAACTTGTAGAGGGTCGCCAAGTGCAACTGCATGAAAGGGTGTCCACAGAGGTAGCCTGTCAGGGGAACACTCCCTTCGAACCAGTCTTCAAACATGATGCAGGACAGGCACCTCACAGACATCTTCCAGGCAGGCCATCCCTCTGTGGATCAGGCAAGATTAGGTTTTATGGCAGGATAGGGGGGGAGAGGGGAAGACGCTGGGGGTCGCAGTAGGATAGCTCGGGAGCCGCCAGGTTGCACCTCTGGTATAGGGGGCCGTTTGTAACATTACTTTTTTGTTTTAACAATTGATTGTGACCGTCCTAAGCACGTTTGTCAGCACAAAAAAACAGGACTTGGGCCACTCAATACCCTCTTAGCGTGTGGGCTATGGAGCAGAGCGTAGATATTTGGCCTCCAGCAGATAGCTTATCAGCAGTGGAGAGGGGGGCGGGAGGGGGGAGTAGCTACGAATCGGCTTCTGTGTGATCCTCAGTTCAGTTTAGAGTAACATTAAAAAAGAGTTCAATAGCAGGAATTACACAGCACCAATATATAACTTTATGACACCCTGTGCAGAGCCCCTGGAGACGAACAATGACGCCAGATCCTTAACATTGTGTCCTGAGTAAAATTGATTATATGATATCTAGTCATGGGAGACCAGCACTTTAACACCTTATACACGAATCTTTTTTTCAGCCAAGCGAAGAGGTTAAAATAAATTGTGATTTATCTTACAGAATAACAACCACACAACATGGTAGTTTACCAATTACACTAAAAATTACACTACTGGGCGAGGGCAATGATGAAAAATCTTTGTTCCCAAAAGGAAATCTGGTGGAAATTGAGTCTCTAGACACAGTTCCCAGGAGCGGGAGTTGGGCAAATAGAGCTGGAAACAGTATTTTGGTCAGTGGCGCATCTCACAACAACCACTGTACTCTGCGGTCTGCTTCTTGCTTAGTCGCCGCTGTAGATTGGATCTGTGACCTTAGTTCTTACGCACTCTTGACTTTGGTTACGGATGTATAAAGTGCCTAAAATGAAGCTTAGCGATAATCTTGTTACATGATGAATAACTTAGATGGAACTGCCTCTCCGATCGGCTTGCAGGGATTCTTATGCAGTAAAAACCCCTATCTTTTTTTTTTGTTTGTTTCAATCTTTTTTTATTAAAGATCAAAAACATACAAGTTATTACAACATGCTTAAAACATATCGATTATCTTTCTCAATTTGATCTCAATGAGCGGACAAGTCTCAGCGCTATTAGGTGAGAGAACAGAAAAGAGAAGAAGTAAAAACAGAAGGGGAAGGGGAAAGAAGAGGGGGGAGGGGTGGGAAAGAGGGTCCATATACGGGTGTAGTGTAAGGGGGGAAGGAAGAAGGGAGCAGTAGACAGAGGAGGGCAAACAGAGGCTCCCAATGCACCCTCTGAACATTATCCATCCAGAACTCTTAGCTCTGACGCCACGGTTCCACATATCTTATAGTACTGATCTGTAGTTTGATTTAGTAGAGATGTCAGCTTTTCCATAATCTTACTTGTTTATTCTTCAAGGGGTGGTCGGGTGAGGAGGTGAGTGTCAGGGGGGGAGGGGGTGGGGGAAGGTAGGTGCAGGGGGGGCAAGGTGAGGTGCAGGGGGGGTGGAAGTTGTGGGGTGAGGGGGAAGGGGGAGGGGAATGTGAGGTGCACGGGGGGAAAGGTGAGGTTGCGGGGGGGGGAGGGGGAGGTGAGGTACAGGGGGGGGGAAGGGATGAGTTTGAGGGTGGGGAAGGTGAGGTGCAGGGGAGGGGAAGTTGAGGTGAAGGGGGGGGAATGCAGGGGGGGAAGGTAAGGTGGCAGGGGGAGGTGAGGTGTGTTGCAGGGAGGAGAATGAGGTTGAAGAGTGCAGAGTGGGTGAGGTTGTAGTGGGGGAGGAATGTGCAGGGGAGGATGATTGTGAGTCAGGGGGATGATGTGAGGTGCAGGGGGGGGGTGAGGTGGGGTGATGTGAGGTGCAGGGGGGTAAGGTGAGGTGCAGGGGGGTATAGATGAGGGGCAGGGGGGAGGGGTAGGTGATGTGAGGGGGAGTAAGGTGAGGTGCAGGTGGGGGTAAGGTGAGATGCAGAGGGGGGTAAGGGAGGTGAGCAGGGGGGGAAGGTGAGGTGTAGAGGGGGAGAGTTGATGTGAGGTGACAGGGGGTGAGGTGAAGGGGAGGTGTGTGTGGTCTGCAGGGGGGTATGTGTGTGTTATGTGGAGGGGGAGTATTGTGTATGGGTGAGGGGGAGAGAGGGGGTGTGAGAGAGGGTGAATCTCGCAAAGGTTGAGATGAGGGGTTGCTGGGGCAGATATATGAGGGGGTGAGGGGTGCTGGGGGAGAATAATGAGGGGTGCAGGAGGAGATATGAGGATGATGATGATAATGAGAGGTGCTGGGAGAAGCTCCTGGTGATGATGATGATGATGATTTTACCCGTGCGGCCCGAATCTGTTTTCCTTGGAGCAGTTCGGCCTTCTCGCGTTACAAGTTGTGTAGTCCTGTGCTCTAGAGGGAGGGTTGATTTCTTCCAGGCCGCGGCTTATAGCGCACCTTGCGGCAGTTAGTATGGAAGAAACCAGCTTACCCAATGGTGGGGGTAGATCGTTCTACTGGTTTTGACAGCAAAAACGTCAAAGGATCGACGGGAAACTCTCAGCTTCGTGACATCAAATTAGTCTTTGGATCATAGAACAGAATCTCATGGACATCCTGGGCATGTCCACCATTATGGACCTATCCCCTTATTGGCCCATCCTCCAACATAAATCCTATCTTACAACTTGCAGCCAATCTCTCCGTGGGAACAAATATTCCCACCTATCCCAAGTTGCCCATACTTGGCAAAACTGGCAGAGGTCTATTAGTTTGCTAGGGCATGTGCGAACCTGCACCTTTCCGATTAGCAATACCAGACCCGTCCCCCTTACCTGGCGACATTTTGTCTGAGTGGCCGGGACATCTGGCCCATTTGCCCAGACATTTGCAAGATGGGGTATACTTGCATTATCCCACCCAGCAACAATCTGGTGGTGGGAGCCTTTCAACTACGGACTTTTTCCAGACACCTCTGGCATCACGCCAGCGGGGTGGTGTCTTAGAAGTCCATGGCTGAAAATGCGCTTGTACCTTTGCAGGAATTTCCTGCCATAAATTTCTAACAACAGTGATGACAAATGAAGCATTTCCTCTGTCTCTGGCGTTGTAGATGAAAATCCCCATATGTCTAAACCTGTTGTACAAATTAAAATAGAGGGGACTTTCATTCATCAATTTTTATCTAACTCTATAAAAATTGTGCGATTTGATATTTTTTGATTTCTAACCAACACAGGCTACTGCCAATCTCAGTACGCTAGGAGCTTCTAGCGAAAGTTGACAAAACGCCGCATGCCATGCATAGGGTGCGTGAGCTTTAAAACATATTTTTTAATTTGGCTCCCGCAGATGCGTATCAGCCGTGGACGGGGGGTGGGGGTGGGGGGGGGTTAGAACGAATCGGCTTCTGTGGGATCCTCACAGTTGATAACATTTAAAAACAGACGTTCAATAGAAGGGAACTACAGCACTCAAATAATATAACTTTAGAACCCCTGGCGAGCCCTGGAGAAGAACAATACAGCCGATCATTACATTGTGTCAGTGAGTAAATTGCATTATATGATATCTGTCATGGGAGACCAGCAATTTTAACACCTTAATACCCGAATCCTTTTATTCAGCAAAGCGAAGAGGTAAAATAAATTGTGATTTATTTACAGAATAAACACACACACACACACATTAGTTTACAATTACACTAAAAATACACTTACTGGAACGGGGGCAAATGAAAAATCTTGTTCCCAAAACGAAATCTGTGGAAATAGAGTCTCTAGACACAATTTTCCAGGAGCGGGAGGTGCGCGCAAATAGAGCTGGAAACAGTCTTTGGTCAGTGGCGTCTCTCGCAACCACTGTTACTCCGCCGGTGCTGCTTCCTTCGTTCTGCCGCTGTAGTATTGGATCTGGAACCCTTAGTTCTTACGAACTCTTGACTTCGGTTACGATGGTATAAAGTCTTAAAATGAAGCTTAGTTGAATCTTGTTACATGATGAAACAGAACAGGAATATAGTATTAAAATGGCGCCGACATGAAAAGGATATATTCACCAACAAGGAGAAACCGATATGGATTCCAGACAGTAGAGTTGTGCTTAAAGAAAATACAAAAAAACACAAAACATAGTGTAATACTGCAGATACAAAACAACATACAATGTAACACTAATATTAAAGAAATATATATCAGCTGAGATCAAGGGTGATGGGGTAGGAAAACATTTAATAAAATGGATTTAAAACACTGGACATAAAAACATATACAAATAATATAATCACAATATGAATAAAACTATTGATTGGACAATAAGTATGGGCCAAGTGATCAGCTACACCAGGTGGAATGCCCACTCACCGGACGATGAATATAAACAGGCGGTGGATATATCTGAGAGTATCCCCTCTCTTTCAGGTCACACAGCTACTGCACCTAGATCTGCAACGGGAAGACAGCTGCACACACCAGACCGCGTGCGTTCGCCTTCTCCTGGCACCTGTTCCTCCTCGTAGCTGATGGTAAATGGAACGCAGCAGACCAGCAAGGATCACACAGCCATTGCACCGGGTAGAGGCCAAGATGGCGGCTGCACACGCTGTGCTGCGCGTGCTCACTTCCCCCTAGCACTCCTCCCTCCTCACGGCTGATGACAAGTACACCGCAACAGATTCGCGTTGTTCCTGAGTGCAAGCCGATGAACAGCTGATTCGTCACGGCACTTGGAGTAACTCAGGCGTAGCTTCTATGTCCCAACAAATTAACCCTACGCGTTTCGAGAGCGAGCTGCTCTCTTCCTCAGGGGTTACATGATGAACCTTAGATGGAACTGCCTCCCGATCGGCTGCAGGGATTCTTATGCAGTAAAAACCCCTATCTTTTTTTTTGTTTGTTTCAATCTTTTTTTATTAAAGATCAAAAACATACAAGTTATTACAACTGCTTAAAAACATTACGATTATCTTTCTCAATTTGATCTCAATGAGCGGCAGTCTCAGCGCTTTTAGGTGAGAACAGAAAGAGAAGAAGTAACAAACAGAAGAGGGAAGGGATAAGAAGAGGGGGGAGGGGTGGGAACAGAGGGTCCATATACAGGGTGTGAGTTGTAAGGGGGGAAGGAAGAAGGGAGCAGTAGTAGAGGAGGGCAACAGTGGCCTCCAATGCACCCTCTGAACCATATCCTCCAGAACTCCTAGCTCTGAAGCCACGGTTCC
>WSYH01014735.1:0-15139 GCA_036426205.1 Ascaphus truei
TCACGTTTAAAATTAGATTGCGCACTATTTCCCTTTTTTTCTATTCATCTTTAGTAGAGACTCGTTTAGTCTCCATGTCCCTTTACTTGGTTTCTTATGTATGTCGTCAATGTGCACTTCAACTGGGCCATGATCTGACCAAGTAATAGGGTGTATTGTGGCCTTTGTAATTTTTGGGATCAGTAAGGAATCTACAAATATGTAGTCTATCCTTGTGTATACTTTGTGGGGAGCTGAATAGAAAGAGAAGTCCCTTTTCTGCGGATTCATCTCCTTCCATGCATCCCTTAAATCAAACTCTTTAAGTCCCTCTCTTAGCGTTTTTCTCTCCCCCTTTCGGGCAGCCATTGTCTTAGCTAGGGCAGGTTTAGATCTGTCTTGTTTTTCATTTAAGGCTATATTAAAATATCCTGCCAAGACTAAGCGGCCCCGGGAGGTTGTGCCCAGCAGTCGAAACAATTTTGTGAAAAATATTCTCTTATTTTCATTTGGTGCGTACACATTAACTATGGTTATTTGTGTATCTTCTATGCTCCCCGTGATTATTAGGTATCGTCCTTCTGGATCCCTTCTTACCCTGTCTACCTTAAATGGAGAGTTCCTTGCTAGGAGTATGGCCACCCCTCTTTTCTTTTCGTCCTTTGCCGAAGCTGTGTATATCTGGGGGTAGAATTTGTCCCAATACGTGGGGGTGGAGCCAGCAGTGAAGTGCGTTTCTTGTAGGAATAGTCCCCTGATAGTCTTTTATATTCTGTCATGGCTAGCTTCCTTTTTACCACATTATTCAGTCCCTTGGTGTTATGCGATATTAGTGTTAGTGTCATTTGTATTTACCTGGGTGTGAGGTCTTCTTCTCTAGTGGATTCGTTTTCTGGTTTCCCTTGAGTGTCGGCCTGGAGGGTATCTCCGCACCTCATACAGTAATGAAACATTCAAACATGTAAACATCAAAAATAAAACAACATACTGCTGCGGCCGAGTTTATTCGAGCATTTGCCCGTTCTCGGCCGCAGCAGTAACCTGGCGCGCGCCGGAGGGTGCCGGGCGCGCCCCGAAGCAGCGGAGGAGCGCCCTCCGATCGGGGCGCTCTCCCTCCCGCTGCCGGGTCCGCCGGGTCCCCCGGAACCCCCTGCCGCCGTCCCCCACATCGCGGGACACCAGGGCTCCCTCGGGGAGCCCTGGACGCGCGTGCAGGGGGCGCAGGCACCCGATGACGCGTGACTGCGCATCGGTGATGCGCGGCACACTGAGGGAGTGCGGCTAGCACGCCGGGGCATCCCCCGGCTTGCGGTGCTAGCCGTGCTGCAATAAAGTGTGTCGGTAGTGTATATAGGATAATCCAGGTGACTAACATAGCCTGGATTTGTGTGTTCACTGGACATGAACGATCTTTCTCTGCGATTGCGCAGTAGCGCTAATCCCACACCCATAACCTTGGGTGTGTACGGACCGTACTGCGGTCCCAGGCGGCGGGCCCGCTCAACAAATCAACTTTTATTTATTTTTTAACATTTAACATTTCTATCCCTTTTTGTTTATTTTCTTTAATAAAGTAGACCTTCCTTGCCAGATGTGTAACTCTAGACCATTGTGACCAGCTTTATATAGAACAAGCATGATTCAACAGCCGGAATCATACATTGACCCTATCTTGTCTACAACCCCCCCCCCCCCCATACATTTTTTTTTCATTTATTTATTGTTGCTTAGCTACATGTATTCTGCGTACTGTCACCAGTACTTCTACCTTACGGATTACCCATTCAGCCAAGGGGGGGGGGGGGGGAATGATGCTGGCCCCTTGTTAGTCCTTATCTGGATCTATATAACACATCTCAGTCTATCATTTAGGCATAGTTCCTTATATCGGGATTTACGGGTCTTCTCCATTTTAGCAGGTTTTGCATAGACCTAAGATTTAAGATTTATGGGGTTCCTTTGGATTTCTTCTATGTGGAGTGGCTCCTCTGCCCACTTCTTTCCATACGGGTCTGACGGGAGGCGGTCTGTGTTCTTCGCTGGACATGGAGTCTGGTGGTTGCACTCCCAGTCTTTCTAGGATGTCCACCCCCTCCTCTGGATCCCTCATGTAGGCTTGCGTTCCATTCCTGGTGGCGATAAGGCGGAATGGGAACCCCCACTTGTATCGAATTTTGTTGTCTCTCAGGACTTTTGTGATATGTCTCAGGGCCATCCTCTTCAACAGCGTTGATGGGGCTAGGTCGTTGTACACGTCTATCGTCACATCTCCCCATTTCAGCCTTCCTTTTTCCCGTGCAAGGTTAAAAATCGCTTCTTTAGTTTTAAAGTAGTGCATCCTCACCACTACATCTCGAGCTCTATCTCCGGCTTGTGGTCGCGGTCTGAGCGCTCTATGCACCCTGTCAAGGATCAGTAATGCTGGGGGCGTTTCCGGGAGAAGAGTCTGTAGCCATTCAGTTGTTGCTCTCTCCAGATCTGTGACCGTCTCTGGAATGTTTTTGAACCTGAGGTTGTTTCTTCTTGCTCTGTTTTCTTGATCCTCCTACTTTTCCTCCACGGCAGCCATTCTGGCTCTTAGGGCCAGGATCTCCGTATCCATAGTGGTCTGATTGTTAATGGTTTCATCCACTTTATGTTCCAGCGTATCTGTGCGTTCTCCTATGGAGCTGACCTCTGTTCTGAGGTCTTTCAGAGCGCTTTGGAGCTCTTGGTGGAGTAAGGTTTTTAGGCTTGCATATAGGTTCTCAATGTCTTTTTTGGTTGATGTTGGGTCACATACCTCAGGTTCATGTTCAGTGTCTGACTGAGTGGGAGATGGCGCTCTGCTTTCTGACCTGCCCGCTTTACTTTTCTCTTTTGTCTTGAAGAAGTCTTGCGGAGTTGTTTTTTTCGGAGCCATTCTAGGGCGTACTATATCCACCGCCTCCAATCTATGCGTTTCATACTTCGTTTGTTTTGTTAGGTGCTTTGGTATGCCCGCTGCCTCATGGAACCCGCTTCAGGCGGTCATTGTGGACTGCGCCACGTGCGCACCTCCGAGAAACATATTTGTGTTGGTTATTCTTATTTTGGTAGTTCTCTCTTGCGCAGGGTGCTCAGGGACGGGCCCCGCCAGCTGTAGCAGTGCAGATGAGATTTAGTTATTATCTTTGGTTTCTTTGTCTGTCACTTTTCGTGATGATGTTGGGTAGCCCCAGTCAATCAACAGTCCCTTGGCTTGTTGAGGCTGCTTTAAAAAAAAAAAAATTCTGTTTATTTATTTAGTGTTCTGTGGGGGTCTGTACCTTTAAATCAGACATGCGGCAGCCATCTTGGATTTTGCCGACACGCAGTCTGGAACGCAGGGAGCAGGCGGCTCCGCTCCTTGCAGCAGCTCCGTCTTCACCTCAGAGGCACAGGCAGGCGCGGGGAGCGCAGGTAAGCAGGGGGTAGGTCGGTACGGCTCACCCCGTGCGGCCGCCGGCCCGGAGAAGGTACTTTTGATAGCGGAGTCAGCCTCGGCCGGCCGCCATTTTAGGCTGCTCTGAGACCGGAGCCCCGCGTTCAGTGCCCTGATAGTGGTCTGGCTTGTTGAGCACCGGAGCTCTCTATTGCCCACCACCTGTGGGGGAGGCAGGATCGCGTGTCCCAGCTGGGGTACTGGCAGGTCGGATGTCAGCTCCTATCCTTTCCTCTCCCTACACAATAGCGGCCATCTTGTTAGCCGTCCAGCACCTTGCGGAGCAGCCACAGTTGCGGAGTCAATGGGTGAGGGGGGCCGTGGGACACCGCCTGGACCGGCGGTACAGACCTCCCGGGAGCGCACTGGCAGCAATTTTCTAAGGGGTAGATGGCTGATGCGACCCCTCGCTAAGCTCGCCAGTCGGCAGGGGAGGAAGGATGGGTCTCTCTATGGCTAGCTCTGGAGAGTGCTGTGTGCGTCCCAGGCCTCAGAGCCGCAGCAAGTTGCAGGGCAGATATAAGATTTTCTGCAGCCCCTTCTCCTCATTCACTTCCCTCTCCCACTCACCTCGGTGGCAGTTAATGTCGGGCAGAGCAGGCTGCGCTTCTCCTATGGCGGAGCTCGATAGGCCCCTGGAGCTCGTTTGTTTTTCTTTTCTTTTATTTGTCTTTATAATGTCCATATATTAAATTTTTAGGCTCAAAATGATCTCTGTGGTGTGAGCTGACCAAATTTTTAGGAATTTAGTTTATTTGGCTGGCGACAAGCAAGGATTGCTGTGGATTGCAAGTTAAAACTTGAGGAGCTTCATTAGAATGTGGCCATCTTGGTCTGACTCCAAGCCACGCCCCTTTTAGACATTTTTAATGAAATAAAGTGGAATGGAGATTTTATTTGGGTAACTTGTGAGGTTGCTGCGTTATACACAAGAATTGAACATATAAAGGGCATTAACGCAACAGCTTATTTCCTCAATTCAGATCCCCTGTTAAATGAGGCATCAAAGCATTTTATTCTGGAAAGCATTTATTTTATATTGACAAATAATTTTTATTTGAAGGAAAATTTTTATCAGCAAACGTGTGGAACGGCCACGGGGACAAAATTTGCTCCAAGTTTTGTGAATTTGTATACGGGTTTCTGGGGAAAAAAACTACATCTGGGAAAACAATCCTTTCGTAGATAATATAGTGGTATACAAAAGATTTATTGACGATCTGGTATTCATTTGGAAAGGGAGCAAGCGCTCTCTTATGGATTTGATCTTTTTTATGAATACGAATGAACTAAATCTTAAATTCACATACAAGTTTGATTTTAACACTATAGATTTTCTCGACATCGTTTTATTCCATGAAGTAAGATTTTAACCAAAACTTTTTTTAAACAAGTGGATTTAACAGTTATCTCAACTACCAGAGCAATCATCTGCAAACCTGAAAAAATAATATACCCTACGGGCAGTCCTTGAGATTAAGAAGAAACTGCACCAGAGAAACAGATTTTAATGAACAAGCAGAGGTTTTAACAATTAAGTTTAGGGAAAAAGGTTATAACCAAAAAATCATTGCTGATGCAGTCGAAAGAGCACGCAAGACGGATAGGCTGTCACTTATACAACATTCACATACAGTACAAATAACACACAAAAAAAAGAATGACGTAACAACCGACAAGTGTTTGTTACATAGTTACATACTGTAGTAGATGAGGTTGAAAAAAGACGTAGGTCCATCAAGTTCAACCTATGCTAAATTTAGACAACAGATACTTTATCCTATATCTATACTTACTTATTGATCCAGAGGAAGGCAAACAAAAAACCCCATTAAGGGGAAAAATTAATTCCTTCAATCGGATTAATCCCTGGATCAACATCCTTCCCATGTATACTTATTTGGTATTTCCCTGTATACCTTTTTCATCTAAAAAGATGTCCAACCTTTTTTTGAACAAATCTATTGTATCTGCCATCACAGTCTCCATGGGTAATGAATTCCACATTTTAACTGCCCTTACTGTAAAGAACCCTTTCCTTTGTTGCTGGTGAAATTTCCTTTCCTCCAACCTTAAGGGATGGCCACGAGTCCTTTGTACTGCCCGTGGGATGAATAGTTCTTTTGAAAGCTCCTTGTATTGTCCCTGAATATATTTGTATATAGTTATCATATCCCCTCTTAGACGCCTCTCTTCTAATGTAAATAAATCTAATTTAGCTAGTCTCTCCTCATAAGTTAGATTGTCCATCATCTTTATTAATTTGGTTGCTCTTCTCTGCACTGTCTCTAGTTCCATAATGTCTTTTTCATTACAAAACATAATAGGGCAGCACCAGAAATAGGGAAGATATTAGGAAGCACTGGCATATCCTCAGAAATGATGCAGTATTGAAGGAAAATGTAACAGAGATGCCAGATATTGTTTTTAAAAAAGCGAGGAATTTAAAAACATACTGGCACCAAGTGCCCTCAGTAGGAAAAAAGAACCTACAAAAAATGATGTGAATGGCCCGGGTACATAGCATCCAAGTATCATCAATGATACATACAGATGTGGTCATGGGACTTGCCTGACATGTCCATATAGTATGAATAAAGAAAAGGTGTTCAAGTCTAGAGTCCCCAATGAGACCTTCACAGTTAAGGGACATATAAACTAAAACTCTAATTATGTGGTATATATGCTCACGTGTAAATGCGGCCTGCAAAACATTGGCCGCACAATGAGAACAATGAAGGAAAGATTCCTTGAAAAAAAGAGGAATATACTAAAAGGTTATCAAGGACATGGATTCTCACGACACTTTGCATATAAAACACAATAAAGACCCATCAGATTTGAAAAATGATGGGTTTAGAACAGATTAAACAAATCACACAAAGAGGGGATCGATTAGGAAATCTAAGAAAACAAGAGATTTATTGGATTTTCAAACTCCAAACACAGCATCCAGGAGGTTTGAATGAAGAGAGTTGGATCTAGCAGCATTCCAATAAGAAATGTAAGCAAGCAGATAACAAGATATAAACTATGGAAGAAAGATGATATTTTATTCTGTAGCTGCATCCCCTCCTCCCTTTTTTTATCTGATTCACATTCATTTATATTTTATTCATACAATTTTATATATATTTAAAAATATATATATATCAGTATATTTTATAATATGCTTAGTATTCATTAAGAAATACATTTGAACTATTGTCGATTTGTAAATTTATTTTGCTTCCGTTCAAGATATATTCTAGCAACATTGTTAATTATTGATGTTGAAATGTGGAAGTCTATTGATTTTTCACATGCACACCATTTGACATACCGTATCCCTGACGATGCCACATTCACCTGGAGGAAACGCGTTGGATCTATTGGTGCAGCAGCAGCACTACAGGAGTTCAGCCGTTGCAGCAGTTTTACAGCCGGAAGGAGAACTGAGGATCAACAGCCAAGTAGATTGCCTCAGTGCCCGAGAGGAACCCCCACGTCCAGAGGTAGACGTCACTTCCGGTTACGTTACAGGACTACTGTGACGGTGAAGGGAGCAGAGAGGGTGCATTGCAGGGACACCTGTGGACAAGCAGGGGTAGCTGTGTGCTCTGTCAAGCCCAGACCCTGACAAACATCAACAAGAGACCAAGAACCAGTGGGCACAGAGGCACTGAAGGAGGCAGAAAGCAGTGATAATAAAGGTTCTCCGGCATCCAGGCTTGCAAGGACTCCAGCTGCTGGCATCCTGAATTTAACAACACTTATGTGAGTGATTTTTAAAGTATTTTGTTTCAATAAATGGCATTACATTTTTTTCTATATCTGTGCCCCATATGTTGTTTCTTTGTATTTGGAGTATGTAGAGCCGGCTGCATTGATGTCACTCACTGGGGACGTTAGTTTCTGTCTCTGTTCTCCACCTCCGTTTTCACAGGCCATACTAGGACATTTGGTCATGGCCGTATCACCACAACTCGCCCCAACACTGGCCACTTCGCCGCTAAGTTAAGTGCCTAACCCCCCAACCCTAAAACCCCTATATCCTTAGCCTTCTTACCCCAAAACCCTTTAAATGAACCCCATACCATTGGTCCCGGCGAAACAATTTCAATTCACAGCTAAGGGAGGCTACAGACCGCTTCAGCATAATGGGGAACGCACACTTTATTAGAAACAATAGCATGGAAATATAAAAAAATTATTAAGAACATTTTTCTTTAAATCAAACTACAATAAGAATGATACATATAACTTGCATTTAAAAAGTTATAACTTTTTATTCTTTTAAAATCTTCGTTTTATGCAACATAAACTAAAGTCACTTTTCATTGTGATTTAGCGTAACACAGATACACGTGTGCACTTGTATGTGAGCGTCTAAGTCGCTGGTTATCCCTTATCATGCCTAGCTTTAGTGAAAGGTCTCTTACCTTTGTGTGTCCTCTTGTGTGTGTCCAGGTTGGATAACCAACTAAATCCCTTCCCACATTCCCCAAATACATGCGGTCTCTCCCCTGTGTGTCGCCTCTTGTGTCTGGTCAAGCTGGAAGAGTTACTACATTCCTTCCCACATTCCCCACATACATGCGATCTCTCCCCTGTGTGTGTCCTTTTGTGTGTGTCCAGGCTGGATGACACACTAAATCCCTTCCCACATTCCCCACATACATGCGGTCTCTCCCCAGTGTGTGTCCTCTTGTGTAAGTATAGGCTGGATAACACACTAAATCCCTTCCCACACTCCCCACATACATGCGGTCTCTCCCCAGTGTGTGTCCTCTTGTGTATGTATAGGCTGGATAACACACTAAATCCCTTCCCACATTCTCCACAAACATGCGGTCTCTCCCCTGTGTGTGTCATCTTGTGCCTGTTCAGGCTGGATGACACACTAAATCCCTTCCCACATTCCCCACATACATGCGGTCTCTCCCCTGTGTGTGTCCTCTTATGTATGTTCAGGTGGGACAACTCACTAAATCCCTTCCCACATTCCCCACATACATGTGGTCTCTCCCCTGTGTGTGTCCTCTTGTGTACATTCAGGTGGGATGACACACTAAATCCCTTCCCACATTCCCCACATACATGCGGTCTCTCCCCTGTGTGTACCCTCTTGTGTGTGTTCAGATTGGATAACTGACTAAATCCCTTCCCACATTCCCCACATATATGCGGTCTCTCCCCTGTGTGTTCCCTCTTGTGTCTGATCAAGCTGGAATAGTTACTAAATTCCTTCCCACATTCCCCACATACATGCGGTCTCTCCCCTGTGTGTGTCCTCTTGTGTGTGTCCAGGTTGGATGACACACTAAATCCCTTCCCACATTCCCCACATACATGCGGTCTCTCCCCAGTGTGTGTCTTCAGGTGTATGTTCAGGCTGGATAACTGACTAAATCCCTTCCCACATTCTCCACAAACATGCGGTCTCTCCCCTGTGTGTGTCCTCTTGTGTGTGTTCAGGCTGGATAAGGAGCTGAATCCCTTTCCACATTCCCCACATACATGCGGTCTCTCCCCTGTATGTACCCTCTTGTGTGTGTTCAGATTGGATAACCGACTAAATCCCTTCCCACATTCCCCACATATATGCGGTCTCTCCCCTGTGTGTTCCCTCTTGTGTCTGATCAAGCTGGAATAGTTACTAAATTCCTTCCCACATTCCCCACATACATGCGGTCTCTCCCCTGTGTGTGTCCTCTTGTGTGTGTTCAGGCTCGATAACCGACTAAATCTCTTTCCACATTCTCCACATACATGTGGTCTCTCCCCAGTGTGTGTCCTCTTATGTCTGTTCAGGCTGGATAAGTAGCTGAATCCCTTTCCACATTCCCCACATACATGCGGTGTCTCCCCTGTGTGTGTCCTCTTGTGTGTGTTCAGGTGGGATAACTGACTAAATCCCTTTCCACATTCCCCACATACATGCGGTCTCTCCCCAGTCTGTGTCCTCTTCTGTAGGTTCTGGTCTGATAACCAAGTCAGACTCTTCCCACTTTCGCCAAGATCTTTTCCTATGGCAGTTGTTAATACATATTTTTTGGAATGAGAAGCAGTTACAATGTTTATTAATTGCCTTGACTGGTTGAAAGATGCATTTTCTGTCATGTTTATTGGAATGTTTCAAGATTGTTCTGTCCTCATCTTTTCCATATACTCATTTGGGTGTTTGAACTTCAGATGTTTGAGGAGGTAATCCTGACTGCTAAAAGCAACCGTGAAGTGCTGGCATGGGTGGATTATTGGTGCTTGTCTTTGTACTAGACGAGATAAAAAAAGTCACTGTTACACAAACTGTCTTACAAAAGGTGATGGAGGAGAGGTAAGTTAGCATATCACAAAAAGTTCAGGATGAAAGTAAATTGTAGATGTACATTGTAAAAATGACGGATTTAGCACAACATGTGCAGCTTTAGGGCCGTGAGAATAGATGTAGTGGATCATACATTTTAAAGTGGATCATAATATTTAACGATTTAAAAAGAAATCTCACTAGCTGCAAAACACCAATTAAAGCGGCAGAAATCTTTTCAACTCCTTTGATAGATAGTAAGTCGATAGTTTCAGTTCTAAAGGTATAATTTAAAACTGTTTGTACAATGAGCAGAATACGTGTCTCATTAGAAGCTAAAATATCAGTCACCGGGTGTTCCCGTTCCCGCACCATGTACCAGGTCTCTAATAGTTATAGGATGACCCAACTTTCTGCTAAATCTCCATTGTTAAATCAGGAACCAAAAGTCCAATTATTGTATTTGACATCACAGATGTTATTCATACTTAATTAAGCTATACCAATATTATCCAGTGAATTCCAGAGATGTGTTAATTTTTTTAAACAGTACAATTGTTTAAAGGGTTTCTATTTTAGGGAACAAGGAGTCTGTACTTGTGTTACTGATTCTCCCCCATACAATACAAAAATTGCATTTTATAAAACACAATGATATAATATATATAACACGAAGAGAAATGCCTGTTACAGACTATGATCAATAAGTTGTACTAAAATCAGTGTAATAAACTATGATATAACAGCCACTGATGGTGCTTGGGACAAAATATATGGAAACACAAGAGAAAAAGAAAGTATCCCACAATAGTACTCAAGTATACAGAAAAGTAAACAAAGTGTATTAATGAACACTGTCACATACAAATCATGTATAACAATAGTTAAAACAGTCCCTAGAGTGCCACAGATAGGTGATACAAAAATCCCCCAAGCTAAGAGGACTGGAATATAAATGTCCTGCGTTGAAACAAACATACACAAATGTATCAGTACTTAGCTGTTGAGGAAATGAAGATACAGGCGGTCCTCATTTTACGACGTTTCGTTTTACAACGAACGGCTTATCCGACGCTAGTCAATACATCCCTATGGCCCGTTTTACGACGCCCGAACGGCTTATCCGACACTCTTACGACGCTTTGCAAAATTGCTACAATTGACCAATCAGAAGGCTGCAGGTTAGGGAAATCATTCTTAACTGTTTGTGTGAAGGTATAGTGGTGTATTTTAGGCCCTAACCATGTCTGATAAAAGCAAAAAGCAGAGTGCTGTTACTCCAAAAAGGATTAGAAAATCTATTACTTTGGAGACCAAACAAAACATAATAAAGCGCTCTGAGAAAGGAGACACGAACACAGAAATTGGATGTGCCTTGGATATACCTCGCACAACTATTGTGACAATAATAAAAGATAAGGCAAGAATCTTGGAACAGATCAAGGACTCAGCTCCTATGCAAGGTATAACAATAAGGCAACGTGTTGGGCATATTGCTGAGGTAGAAAAAACTCCTCATCATATGGCTGGAAGTTCAATCCCAGAGGCATGTGCTTATTAGTTTAGCCTTAATTCAGGCAAAGGCTTTGTGTCTTTATGAGGACATTAAGCACCAGCATGGAGAAGGGTCCACTGAGGAAACGTACACTGCAAGTAAGGGCTGGTTTATGCGTTTTAAAGAGAGGGCAAACTTGCATAACATTAAAGTGACCGGTTAAGCTGCTAGTGCTGATGAGGAGGCAGCTAAAACCTTCCCTGTTACATTGGCCAAAATTATAGAGGACGGTGGCTATTGCGCACGTCAAGTTTTCAATGTTGATGAGACTGAGCTCTACTGGAAGAAAATGCCCAGTAGAAGCTACATTGCAAAAGAGGAAAAATGTATGCCTGGTTTTAAAGTTGCAAAGGACAGGCTGACTCTTCTGCTTGGATCAAATGCTGCAGGTGATTTCAAGCTAAAACCTTTGCTTGTTTATCATACAGAAAACCCTAGGGCATTCAACGGTTATGCAAAGAGCACATGTGGGCGGACGCTCACAGAGGTATGCAAGGGAGACTCGTTATTGTGAAATTAAATAAGGCTTTTTATGGCGCCTGTTTCCTTAACATCAGGAAACCATCCAAACAAAGGGTTAAACAAAGCTTCTATTCACTTAGGAGTATTTCTAGTGAAATACTATGCAGTTCACAACTCCCTTAGATAAGCATGTCTCCCAGCCCCAAAACATATAGCATGAAATAAGCAGATATAAGAAGTCTCTTAAGACTTTCATTTTTATCTGTTCCATGGAGGGAAAATCTTCTCTGTTCCTGGTTCAACTCCCCTTTTTCCTCAGGGTGTCTCAGCATTCCGGTTTAGAAGTTTTCCCTGTGTCTTGAAAGCAGCTATGCTGTGTCTTCTGGCAGAGCTCAAGACAGGTTCTGAGAGTCAAAGACAATCTCTACTCTCTCTCCAAAGTTCAGCTCAGGTATGAGCTAAGGAGTCTCACTTCCTGTCTCAAAAGACAGGCTTTTGTAAGCCATCAGAAGAAACGTGTTGTATAGTGCTCTAAGAAACAACTGTAATGGCAAAGTAGAATATTGCTTGGAGTAAGGCAACTCTTGTATGATTAATGTCTATAAGGATGTAACCTGGTTTTGGAAATGATCCCACTCAGCACAGTAGTGAGGATAAATCATTTGCACCTGCCGGTGACCAGTAGAATAAACATACTATTTGCTTGAAGACATAAGGGGTTAAACTGGAACAGACTCACTTGAATGTAGTGCAGTAATCGTCCTGTTTGTAGATCCAGTAGCCCAGGGTTGAATGTGCCTCCGTCGGTGAGTAGACATCAGAGGAAAAAACGGGAAAAACGGAGCACCACCATGTCCAGCAATGAAAGAATAACAGCCATCAGGAAGCGTTCCCATAAACAAGCTAATTTAATGGATGCAGGTTAAATACAACACACACCAACGCGTTTCGGACTATAGATAGTCCTTTATCAAGGTGAATACACATATCACATACACAATACAATTTATACAGAACCTGGCATGGCGGGAACCAACCGCAAACACTCCCGGGTAGGTCACCTGACCAGTGACACACACTACCGGGAGGTGCAACATGAATACATGACCGTATCCGACGTAAACGTCATTGCGCAATCGGACCTGAGGTGCCTGAAAGGGGCGTCCGTGAGGAACGCGCATTGCTGGCATACCACTCAGAGTCCAAGGAAAGAATAGCGCATGACGTAACCACGTCGAACGGCACGTGAATGCATCACAATGCATCATGTTGCTAAGCGACAGGCCCCCGTCAGTCAGGAGGATAAAAAACTTTATTTAAACTTACAAACAAATATTGTTAAAATCAGGAATGGAAATTAAAAACAATTAATTCACTAATTACCAAAGCAACCTCAAGTGTTGGGTATCTTTAAATCGTGACACATTTGTGCAATGTTAGTGAAGATTAGGAACAACTTAATCACATATTTATAAACAAATTAATAATAAAGATAATATGATAAACCTATTGTGCATTTTATATTGTACATGCAGTTGTTCTAAATCTTTTATAGAGAACAAAGAAACGGATACATTTAGTAACATTATTCAAAATTGACTGAAATTTTTTTTATATATATAAATCAAAATAAATTATTTATGAAATGTTTCTGAAATATTACTAACAGATGTTAAATAGGATACTTCGTGTTACTTAAATTAACAACAGTTGGGAGGTGAAGGCATATTTATTGCCGACGCCTTATCACTGTATGTGCAAATCAATAACAGGTTGGTGGTATGTGGATTGACTCTGCGCCCAATGACATACAACAAACACTAAACACAGATGATAAATCAGGAGGCTAGTAATTATAAAAAAACAGAATTTAACTGCTACTAAACACTCTGCTTAATTGACTAAAGCAGTAAATTAATACTGTGGTCTATGGACATGCCGTCCAAATATAATCAGCACCGTCAGTACAAAATCCCTGCAAGATAGCTGCACACAGAGTACACTTGTTAAATCACAAATCAGTTCATAGGTGACTAAGTGAATCTGTATATCAGATACTGACAGGCTGGCTGAACTGATGATAAAAGTCAGTAAAAACGCTACTATGTGCAACTAAGTAAATACCAGCCACAGAACATACTGACACAATGAGTCACAGTGCAGAGACAGGCACACAGTTTGCACTGGTTATTTTTCTTAAAAGAGTCGAAGGGGGGGACTCCCCCTTCCCTAGCTACCGCTATGTGGCCGACAAGATATGCCCTGACTAACTACAGGACATACCACAAAGTCCTTCGGGAGGAGCATGCCCAGAATAGCTTGGGCAGCTGCACAATGAGTGCAGATAATTGTTTACAATTTGCTCTCCCAAAGGCAAGAGATCCACAGAGGTCTATGACCTTAATTGGTTCTCCGCAGTTGTTTTTGTTGTTGTTTTTTGTCTCCTTTCCTCCCCCCTTCCTTCCCGCTGGATTGCCACGATGCCCGACTGGTGTTGATGCCCATGCCAGAGACTTCTCCAAACCAAAGACGTTGGATGTGAAGGCACAAGGCACCACACCACACCACAACCACACATATCACTTATACTAGTTCTCCAAATCACCTCGTCATGGGGTTGATTATCTTGTCCCACAATGTGAAAGGCCTGAACAGCCCGAATAAGAGAAAGGTAGCGTGTGCGGATTATCAAAGAAGGCAGGCTGATATTATTCAAGTCCAAGAAAAACACTTTAGCGCTAAGAGTACACCGAAATACCTTGACAAGCACTTCAGGCAATTCTATACCTCATCCTCTACCAAAAAAAAGCAAGGGGTAGCAATCATCTTTCATAATAAGTGCCCATTCCAAATGGAGAAAACTTTCAAAGACAAGGAGGGCAGATACCTAATCTTGATAGGTTCTATCAATGGCCAAATATTTACATTAGCAACGTTATATGCTCCCAATAGTCAGGACCCACAATTTTTCACAACCTTCTTCAATAAGCTACATACAGTCGCCCAAGGACCACTAGTCGTAGCGGGTGACTTCAACATCGCTCTTAATCCTAAACTTGATAGATCGGGTCCAGCACAGCGTTATCCCAAGGCTATACCAAATGCCCTGCGTATGGGTTTAAAAAAGAATCACCTATTAGATATATGGCGGGAACAGCACCCTCATGATAGGGACTACACCTTCTTTTCACACCCACACTCAACATATAGCAGAATCGACTACTTCTTTATCTCTAGCAGACTGGTTCCAAAGATCTCCCATACTGGGATCCATATTTCATGGTCAGATCACGCATCTATAGAGCTGAGATGCACACAATTAACTCTAGATAGACCGGGAATCCCTCCTGAAAGACCCAGGATTCTCTCAATTAATTGCAGAAGAAATAAAGCAATATTTTGAGAACAACACAGG
>WSYH01014736.1:0-15137 GCA_036426205.1 Ascaphus truei
GCGGAGGAAAGTCTCATTCTCAGTCAATGCTGCGCTATTCCACATGGTTCCACTGCTCAAACCTCCCAGAATCAACCCTAACGTTTCGTGAAAGGTTCCTCTCAAGGGGCATGGATAAGCTAGCTTATATACTAGGTGTTGATTCCTCGCCGAGCCCTTGCATTTTAATCCGGAAGTGGCGGTTCGGATTTTGGATTCAACCATTATCGTGAGAACTAATCCTGGCACGAGTGACCAGAGTCAGGCATCTCGGGACTATGAGTAACGGAATGGAAGAGGCAGAGTGTTCACGCACCCGTATGTATCTGCCTACCAACTGCGTCCCTCGGTCTGGATCCAGGAGATTTTAAGATGCAATTCCTGACTCAACGCACCTTCATCAAGGGGGTATTACAGACCAAAGTGCCTGCACACCTTTTACCTCCAACTCTCTGGATTTTTGCGTGGGACCAAAGCCACGGGCAACCCCCTCAGGATCCTCTCATTCCCAACCTCCGCAGTTTGGGGACAGGGCTGCACTCTCTCATGCTCCACACAGTGCACGTACCTCGCCCTTGTTGCCCACCCCAATACTATCTGGATGGTTGGGATCAACAGCAAAAGACTGGGCGAGAAGGCCCCAGGTGGGGAACTCTATTCAGAGTTGGTTCCACGCCCCACCAGGGATTCACAGTCTCCCCAGCCAAACCGGACTGCCCCTTTCTGGCGAGTGGTTAGTCCATGTACCATATTTATTTTAGCTGGCGCCAGACTGCAGCCCCTATAATCCACCTTGAGGGGTCTTCTCTTGCAGGTTCTGGCTGCACTTTTCCCAATCTTTAGATTTCGGGTGCTAAGTGTCACAGAAGAAAAAGCCGAGGGACCTCCTCGCCATTTGTACACATATAGTGAGAAAATAATTCTCACTCAGAGTCCTATACCTTGCACTCTAAGTACATTTTTTTAGGGGGAGTGTAATAATCTCCGAGAAAATAATTATTCCACATATATGAATACACTAAGATTAAATTCTCTTATGTACTCCCGCCAACCTGGATTGGTCTAAACTATATATATACACAAAGAGGTATTGCCGCTCTCCACCAGTAGTGGTGTAGTATGAAAAAATAGGGTGCATACAGGATAAGTGAATACATATAAAGGAGGGGGGGGAGGGTACATTAGAGGGTAGCCCAAAAGAACTTTGCACTCGCTATTTCAGATAAATGGTTAGGAACAATGAATCCTTGGGAGAAGCCATACACCATTTAAAAATACATATTAAAACATTTATTAATTAAACACTTATGCAAAGACATATATACCAATTAATGGGTTTAAAATTAATACGGGGTTAGGTTGGGGACGGAGGGTTGATTACTAGGTGCCTCCTGTGTGTGTATTTATTGTACTGGATCACTAGGTAGTCCTAAGGCGCAGTGGTAAAATCAGATACGAGAATACGATAACAATCCCTCACTGGGATGTGAAGCTCCCTATTGCTCACATGAAGCAGGGGAACAGACCTGTGTATTTTGCTCCCGCACTCATAAACACATTGCACAGTTACACTCATAGCCTGTTTTGGGATTCAAATTTGCACACCAATTGTGTAATAACTACTATCATGTGGGGTGCAGTCGGACTGTGGACATGTGCCTATCAAGGGCTGTGTGTTTTGTGCCATTGTGGAGCGAGGGTAACCGGCTCACTTAGCGTGTTAGCCGCTTGCTCCGTCAAACACGCGGCTGTAGGTAACCCGGTCGTAATGTAAGCTTGAGTGGTATCACAAAGAGGCTGCGGTCCTGCGGGAGGGGATTGTATACAACCTGATCTCTCCGTCGTCTATCGGTACACCTCCCCGCCACCCGCGCCACCTGATGACGTCATGATGGAGGACATCATAAAAAGCAACCGACGTACGTTTCGTGCCCCCTGGCGCTTTCAAGGTAATGCAGGTACTGCTATAGCGTGCATTACCCTGGTGTTTTATCTGGGTTGGCTGGAAAGTACGCCTTTCAAAAGAGCCAATCTGTTCGAGGGTAGCATGACGCGGCGGCCTATGAGTCCTGCCCATTAATTAGTTTGGCATTTGTAATACTCATAGTGCCCTATAAAGGATATTCCCCAAAGTGGGCCAAGATAACAAAATGAACCTCAACAGGTATAAGTATACCATGTTATAATGAACAGATGTGGTGTGCCATGGATACAGCTAAGGGATTACTGGATAGATGCGGCAGGCAGCAAACTAAAATTGGGTATTGGGGAATGTTTAAATTGCACCATTGATGAAGGAACCCCTGTCTATGTATACATATATATATATAAGTGAAAAGAGAAAAAGTACCCGTATGGGAGCACTCAGGATGCAGTGATATATTAGTTTATTTTTTGACACAGTGCAAAAAAGGATAGATAAACGTACATGATTAAAAACACTAAAAATGACTTGGACCCCTGTCACGGTGCTACCCTTAAATACAGGTGGAAACAACAGGGAAAGTACAGATTGTTAACCCTAAGCAGAAAGGGATAGTGACTCAAAAATCACTAGGGTAAATCAAAGTACACAACAGAGTTAATGGTTATCAGGCCCATTACAAGGTCTAAAAATACACACTACACACCAAAGATAGACTAATCAAAGAGTTATGATAGTCTCAAAGGTCCCACATCTACAAAGCATCAGTGTATATAGTCAAAATAGCAGAGTGAGTATGTTCACTTGTAGGAACAGGTGTGTAAAATGAATTGATGACCCTATATGTGATAGAGCAATAAAGTGTGTTATTAGCAAATAAAGGAAAATGCCTGATGAGCGCCTATTAAATAACCTGGTGTTTGAAGTCAGTATACCTAATGAAAAATGAAAAAAATTAATTGAATGAAATGTCACAGTCCAAAAAGATTAGTTGCACAAGTTCAGGTAGCATAGTTACGTGAACCATGGGTCAGGGGGTCCTGTCTAGCACCCCCACTCTGACGCGTTTCGTCCGAGACTTTTGACTAGGAGTGGTGAGGGAGCTAAAGCTGGGGACTGTTTATGTAGGAATATTATTCGCGCCAAAATTGGATGAGCGGGCAGCAGCTGCAGGTGCTTAAGCAGGATTAGTTCCGTATGCCGTTGCGTGTCAGTGGCACGCATAGTGCTCCGCGCGGGTAGTCTGTCGCAATGCGTAGCTTGGTAAATGCTAAGTTCAAACAGGAATATGCTGCTGCGCATGTGCCTTTTCAAAAAAACATTATGTGTCCTGTTGCATAAATTCTTCTCCAGGACGGACAACAAGGACAATACAGGGGACCTCTCTGGAGAATTTAACCACTAGGGAACGGACCAAATCGAAATGCTAGAGGAACTAGCTGTAGAATGGTGATAGGGGGATAGGATGGACCCATCCACAACCTTAAAAATCCATCCACTTTACCCCCCCCCATATGAGTCGTGTCATCTAATGTAGACCCTTTGTCAAACTAGTGACAACAGACATCATGGACTACCAAAGGGAAATAGAAAAAAAAATCGACGTACACACAACGTATTGCGTATTTTGACTTAGAAAAAAGACCCTTGATAGTCATAAAACCCTCTGACAAGGTGGGCAAATAGTCATCCTCATAAAGATGATTATGCTAATTGAGTGTCGACGTCTACTGTCTGACCGCAAAAGCTATAGAATATGCGGAGGACACCTACCACTACTATTTAAAACACGCTTACAAATATACTGTCTGCAGGTCTGGATAATAAAGTAATCTCAAAGAGGGAAATCTGAATCATCATGGTAAAGTGGCCCCCAAATCGCCACGTTTTACCACTTACCAAAGGGCTATAAACATAAGATGCCACCCCCCAGAAGACCGATTGTTTCGGGGATCGGCAATCTAACAGGGAATGACGAGTAGTAAATATATTCACACGTACTCGCCCCTTGTAATGCTGTGCCGTCCTTCCTGAGGGACAAAAGATGTGCTCCTGAGGTTGGAGGATATGGTGGTTGCCCCTGACACGCTCTTGTAGGACTGGACGTGGAGGGGCTATAGACCAGCATACCCCACCAGGTTGGGCTTATGCTGTGTGACACATTCTTTCCCAACGCGACAAAACGCATGTAACAGACACAATGGAGTTTTAGTACAACTCCTGGGATTTGTGTTGACACGAAATTACTTCTTGTTTGCCAAAAAAGTCTACCATCCAAATCCAGGGCACGCGATGGGAACCACTGTTGCCCCCACCATATGCCAATCTATACTGGGCTGGTGGGAGAGAAAGGGGGTTTTCAGGATGCCCTGGAAGAGTACACAAGACAGTGAATGGTGGGGCCGCTATTATTGACGATTCATCGTGCTTTGGAGGCGGTCCAGAACCACTGCTTAATGAGTTTCTTAGCGTACTCAATAACAAACAACCATAACTTGAGTTGACCATGGAAGTGAATAAGTGTTCCCTTAACTTCTTGGACTGACAATCTAAACAAACAGACGGTCCACCACTATATTCCGTAAGACCACGGCGACAAATAGTCTTTTGCGTGCGGATAGCCACACCCCACTACATATAACCAGGAATATAACCTACGGGACATTCCTGAGGCTACGTAGGAACTGTACTACGGCCCAAGATTGATAAAAAGCAGTAGACATGAAGTCATGTTTACAAAACGTGGTTATACCAAGAACGCATTCGGAAGGCGTTTACACAGGCTGAGACACACCACGTGCACCTCTGCTAGTGGAGAGACAAATACCAATACACAAGATCAACGATCATACGGTTCATTGGTAATTTTAATACAAGGTGAATGATCTGAAGGGCATCTCTTGGGGAAACATTGGCACATTTCTGAGTGAACGACCCCGACCTAAGGCATGTACTGCAGGATAGACCGACTATGACTTGTAGGAGGGCTAGGATCTCAAAGATAGGTAGTGCATAGCCATTATCGAACTGAGACTCCCCGTACTTGGCTAGGCGCAGGAGACCAGTAGGATCATATCCCGGCGGGCGTTGCCGGGCCATGTCCATTTATGGGGGTCACAAAGAGCATTCCGGGTAGATGACTACACACAGAACATACTATCACCAGTTTCATCAACTGCTTACAGCAGGTAGTCAATATACCTCTACACGTAGGGGTGCATGCGGTTCGTAAGGGAAAACCCACAGGGCTCTTAAGGTGAGAGTCCGGAACATCTGGGGGCGGTTAAGAAACACGATGACACCCCAGTCGCACGCCCACGTGAATGACCTCCACAATGGGGACCCAAATATCTAAACATTCTGTGGGATAGAAAAACATATCCCTGGGGGGCCCGAACAGCACTGGGATAAGCGTCTTTTACAACGTGAATGCCAGTATATATTCACTTTCCAGACCCTTCAGCCAAATGGGATCAATGAGGGATACATCTATTCTCCATTTTTGTAGTACAGGGAGGCCATCACCTCCCTCCACCAATACGTGTATCACGCATTAACCCTACACGTATACAGGTGGACTACTGTACTATATGCATCCTGGGTTTTTGGGATATACAGTTCGAGTGCTAAACTCATTATGGCCGTATTGACTGCTAGAGGTGGCTGTCTAAGACCGTACATTCCTACATCTGTACAATAGTATGTACATGTCCTTTTGGGGTTTTTTTTTTGGGTCGTTTGGTTTTCTTTTGGGGCTCCGAGTATACAGTTGGGGTTTATTAAAAACTCCCTTCGGCCGTTTTGACTACTAGAGGCGGCCGCCTTAAGGATCACACATTCCTACAACCCACACACTCATCTGTACATATGGGTATATGTGAATGTAGGTATATATATATATGTATACATATACAGGGGTTCCTTCATCAATGGTGTGTGCAATTTACACATTCCCCATACCCAATTTCGTTGCGCCGCACTCGATCTATCCCGTAATCCCTTAGCTGTTTTCCATGGCAACACAACCCACATTGTCATTATAACATGGGTATACTTAAACGTGAGGTTCATTTTGTATCTGTTGGACCCACTTTGGGGAATATACCCTTTAATAGGGCACTATGAGTTATCCAATGCCAACTCTTAAATGGGCAGGACTCAATATCCCGCGTCATGCTAACCCTGTACCGAACAGGTTGGCTTTTTGGAAGGCGATCTCCAGACCAACCCAGATAAAAAAAACACCAGGGTATGACGATATAGCAGTACCTGCCATTAACCTTGATAAGACGGCCAGGGGGCCGCGACCAAACGTACGTCGGTTTTGCTTTATGAATGTCTCCATCAACGTCATAGGTGGCAGCGGTGGCGAGGGGTGAGCCGATAGACGACGAGAGATCAGGTGTATACAATCCTCCCCAGGACCTCAAGCTGCTTTTTGATACCATCAAGCTCTAAACCTAGTATAAGACAGATCCAGCAAGCAAATCGCTGTTTGAAGGACGCAACGGCCTAAACAGCTAGTGAGAGTCGTTAGCCCTCGCTCCACAATGGACACATAAACACACCGCCTGGGGATAGCTACATGTCCACGAGTCAGCGAACAACACCACCATGATAGATAGTATTATTACACTATGGGGTATGCAGAATTGACTATCCCAAAACAGCGCAAATGAGTGTTACTGGCATGTGTTGATGAGTCGGGGCAAAATTACTCAGGTCGTCCCTGCTTTCATGGAGGCATAGGTGTAAGCTTTCACATCCACAGTGAAGGAGTGTTTTAGTATTCTCGTATCTGATTTACCAACTGGCGCCTTGACTACCACAATGTATACCATTCTCATAAGAATAACACACACAGGAGTGCCCCTAGTGTATCAAACCTCCGGCCCCAACAACCCAGGATAATTTTTAAACCCATTAATGGTATATGTCTTTTCATATAGTGTAATTATAGAATAAGTTTTAATATGTTATTTTTTACCTGGACTGTAAATGGGCTTCATCCAAGTGATCAGTTGTTCCTAACCATTATCGCAAATACGCAGTGGCCAAATCAGGTTCTTTTGGGCTACCATCTCTAATGTCCCCTCCCCTCCCCCCCTCCTTTATTGGCTAAACTGCCCTTCACACCCCCAACAAATCAATCCACCGCCACCTAAAATGTATAGATCAAATCAATACCAAATAGCAGATATTATCTGACCAGACCTAAAAATGTCCAGTCCCGTTACTTGAGGGCCTTCAGATGAGGTTGTTGCCACAATTTGGGGAAATACACAAAACAAAAAACTGACATAGTGTATACCTATACAACTATGATAAACAATAATATACTGGACAATAACAACACAACATCAACAAACAAACTGACTTAGATACATATGACCAAAAAACACCTAAGGATGCTACAACTACATTCATAAAGGCAAGTTTAAAAAAGTATAAATGAATAAAATATCTAATACACAGGAGTTTAGACTGATTACCACCCACTCTCCTCCGGTAATGGAAAATTTAATCCTCTTACGGCAAGCCGTTTTCTAACTCACGTTTGTGGATGTTCCTCTGCACCGATTAGCAGACCCCAAGCAGACGTCCAAGATGGTTACCCACAGACATGCAGGCACTACCGTCCGTATATGCCGCCATTCCAGTCCCACCTCAACGGTCTCCATGCTCAGGCAGAGCGTAAATCACACCGACATCGTTAAACAAAGTCCATACCAGTCCTCTCTGTGTGATTCCCAGGTTGCGCCGCTCCACGCGGATGTAAGTCTCCTTCTCCAGTCAATGCTGCGCGCTATTCCACCTGGGTCCACTTTGCTCAACCATCCCAGAATCACCCTACTTGCGACCACAAGCGGGTTGGTCAGTGGAAAAAGAGGAGGAGGGCTTTTTCACGGTTTTTCATCCTTCCTCAGGGGCATGTAAGCTAGCTATATACTGTGTGTTGATTCCCTCGCCGAGCCCTTGCATTTTAATCCGGAAGTGGCGGTTCGGATTTTGGATTCACCTCTATCCGCTGAGAACTAATCCTGGCACGAGTGACCAGAGTCAGGCATCTCCGGACTATGAGTAACGGAACTGGGAAGAGGCAGATGTGTTCACGCACCGTATGTATCTGCCTACCACTGCGTCCCTCGCTGTCTGATCCAGGAGATTTAAGATGCAATTTCCCGTGACTCACGCACCTTCATCAAGGGGGTATTACAGACCAAAGTGCCTGCACACCTTTTACCCCAACTCTCTGGATTTTGCGTGGGAGCCAAAGCCACGGCAACCCCCTCAGGATCCTCTCATTCCCAACCTCAGCAGTTTGGGGACAGGGCTGCACTCTCTCATGCTCCACAAGTGCACTACCTCGCCCTTGTTGCCCACCCCAATACTATCTGGAGTGGGTTACATACCAGCAAACGAGGGCGAGAGGCCCCAGGTGAGGGAACTCTATTCAGAGTTGGTTCCCCGCCCCACCAGGGATTCACAGTCTCCCCAGCCAAACCGGACCTGCCCCTTTCTGGCGAGTGGTAGTCCATGTACCATATTTTTTTAGCTGCGCCAGACTGCAGCCCCTATAATCCACCTTGAGGGGTCTTCTCTTGCAGTGTTCTGGCTGCACTTTCCCTTCCCTATCTTTATATTTCGGGTGCTCTGTCACAGAAAGAAAAAGCCGAGGGACCTCCTCGCCATTTGACACATATAGTGAGAAAATATTCTCACTCAAGGTCCTATAACTTGCACTCTAAGTACATTTTTTTAGGGGAGATGTTAATAATCTCCATAAAATAATTATTCCCACATATAGAATACACTTAAGAATAATTATTCTTTATGTACCTCCTCGCCAACCTGGTATTGGCTAAACTATATATACAACAAGAGGTATGCCGCTCTCCACCAGTAGTGTGTAGTATGAAAAATAGGGTGCATACAGGATAAGTGAATACCTATAAAGGAGGGGGGGGAGGGTACATAGAGGGTAGCCCAAAAGAACCTATTGCACTCGCTATTTCAGATAAATGGTTAGGAACATTGAACCTTGGAGAAGCCATACACCATTTAAAAATACATATTAAAACATTTTATTAATTAAACACTTATGCAAAGACATATACCAATTAATGGTTTAAAATTAATCGGGGTTAGGTGGGGACGGAGGGTGATACACTAGGTGCCTCCTGTGTGTGTATTCTTATTGTACTGGTATCACTAGGTAGTCCTAAGGCGCCAGTGGTAAAATCAGATACGAGAATACTATAACAACTCCTCACTGGGATGTGAAAGCTCCCTATTGCTCACATGAAGCAGGGGAACAGACCTGTAGTATTTTGCTCCCGCTCATAAACACATTGCACAGTAACACTCATAGCCTGTTTTGGGTATACAATTTCTGCACACCAATTGTGTAATAACTACTATCATGTGGGGTGTCAGTCGGACTCGTGGACATGTGTCCTATCAAGGCGTGTGTTTTGTGTCCATTGTGGAGCCGAGGATACCGGCTCACTTAGCTGTTTAGCCGCTTGCTCCGTCAAACAGCGCTTGCTGTAGGTAACCCGGTCTTAATGTAAGCTTGAGATGGTATCAAAAGCAGGCTTGCGGTCCTGCTGGGAGGATTGTATACAACCTGATCTCTCCTCGCGTCTACGGTCACCCCTCCGCCACCAGCGCCACCTGATGACGTCATGATGGAGGACATCATAAAAGCAACCGACGTACGTTTCGTGCCCCCTGGCGTTTTCTCAAGGTAATGCAGGTACTGCTATAGCGTCATTACCCTGGTGTTTTATCTGGGTTGGCTGGAAGTACGCCTTTCAAAGAGCCAATCCTGTTCGGCAGGGTAGCATGACGGCGGGCCTATGATCTGCCCATTAATTAGTTTGGCATTTGTAATACTCATAGTGCCCTATTAAGGGATTCCCCAAGTGGTCCAAGATAACAAAATGAACCTCACAGGTATAAGTATACCCATGTTATAATGAACAGATGTGGTTGTGGCCATGGATACAGCTAAGGGATTACTGGATAGATGCGCAGGCAGCAAACTAAAATTGGGTATTGGGAATGTTTAAATTGCACCATTGATGAAGGAACCCCTGTTATGTATACATATATATATATAAGTGAAAAGAGAAAAAGTACCCGTATGGGAGCACTCAGGTATGCAGTTGATATATTTAGTTTATTTATTTTGACACAGTGCCAAAAAGGATAGATAAACAGTACATGATTAAAAACACTTAAAAATAGACTTGGACCCCTGTCACGGTGCTACCCTTAATACAGGTGAACAACACTAGGGAACAGTACAGATTGTTAACCCTAAGCATGAAAGGGATAGTGACTCAAAAATCACTAGGGTCTCAAAGTACACAACAGGTTAATGGTTCTCAGGCCCCTATACAAGGCTAAATAATACACACTACACACCAAAAGATAGGACTAATCAAAGAGTTAATGATAGTCTCAAAGCGTCCCACATCTACATAAGCATACAGTGTATATAGTCAAAACTAGCAGAGTGAGTATGTCACTTGTAGGAACAGGTGGTAAAATGAATTGATGACCCTATATGTATAGAGCAATAAAGTGTGTTATTAGCAAATAAAGGAAAATGCCTGATGAGCGCCTATTAAATAACCTGGTGTTTGAGTCAGTATACCTAATGAAAAAAAATTGAATGAAATGTCACAGTCCAAAAAAGATTAGTTGCACAAGTTCAGGGTAGCATAGTTACGTGAACCATGGGTCAGGGGTCTGTCTAGCACCCCCACTCTGACGCGTTTCGTCCAGAGACTTTGACTAGGAGTGGTTGAGGGAGCTAAAGCTGGGACTGTTTATGTAGGAATATTATTCGCGCCAAAATTGGATGAGGGGCAGCAGCTGCAGGTGCTTAGCAGGATTAGTTCCTGTATGCCGTTTCTGCGTGTCAGATGGCACGCATAGTGTCCCGCGGGTAGTTCTGCGCATGCGTAGCTTGTAAATGCTAAGTTCAACAGTCATATCTGCTGCGCATGTGCCTTTCAAAAAAACATTATGTTCCTGTTGCATAAATTCTTCTCCAGACGGACACAAGGACAATACAGGGGACCTCTCTGGAGAATTTAACCACTAGGGAACTGGACCAAATCGACATGCTAGAGGAACTAGCTGTAGAATGTGATAGGGGGATGGATAGGACCCTTCACAACCTTAAAAATCCATCCACTTTTACCCCCCCATCTGAGTCGTGCTCTAATGTAGACACCTTTGTCAAACTAGTGACAACAGACATCATGGACTACCAAAGGGAAATAGAAAACAAATCTGACGTACACACAACGTATTGCGTTATTTGATTTAGAAAAAGACCCTCTGATAGTCATAAAACCCTCTGACAAGGGTGGCAATATAGTCATCCTCAATAAAGATGATTATGCTAATGAGTGTCGACGTCTACTGTCTGACCGCAAAAGCTATAGAATACTGCCGGAGGACCCTACCACTCTATTTAAAACACAGCTTACAAATATACTGTCTGCAGGTCTGGATAATAAAGTAATCTCAAAGAGGGAATCTGAATTCATCATGGTAAAGTGCCCCCAAATCGCCACGTTTTACCACTTACCAAAGGTACATAAACATAAGATGCCACCCCCAGGAAGACCGATTGTTTCGGGGATCGGCAATCTAACAGGGAATGCGAGTAAATATATCACACGTACACGTACCGCCCCTTTGTTAATGCTTTGCCGTCCTTCCTGAGGGACACAAAAGATGTGCTCCTGAGGTTGGAGGATATGGTGGTTGCCCCTGACACGCTCTTGGTAGGACTGGACGTGGAGGGGCTATAGACCAGCATACCCCACCAGGTTGGGCTTATGGCTGTGACACACTTTCTTCCCAACGCGACAAACGCTGTAACAGACACAATGAGTTTATAGTACAACTCCTGGATTTGTGTTGACAACCGAAATTACTTCTTGTTTGACCAAAAAGTCTACCATCAAATCCAGGGCACCGCGATGGGAACCACCTGTTGCCCCCACATATGCCAATCTATATCTGGGCTGGTGGGAGGAAAGGGTGGTTTTCAGCGATGCCCTGGAAGAGTACACAAGACATGTTGAATGGTGGGGCCGCTATATTTGACGATATCATCGTGCTTTGGAGCGGTCCAGAACCACTGCTTAATGAGTTTCTTAGCGTACTCAACAATAACAACAACCATAACTTGAAGTTGACCATGGAAGTGAATAAGTGTTCCCTTAACTTCTTGGACCTGACAATTCTAAACAAACGACGGTCCACCACTATATTCCGTAAGACCACGGCGACAAATAGTCTTTTGCGTGCGGATAGCCACCACCCACTACATATAACCAGGAATATACCTACGGACAATTCCTGAGCTACGTAGGAACTGTACTACGGCCCAAGAGTTTGATAAACAACAGTAGACATGAAGTCAGTTTTACAAAAGTTGGTTATACCAAGAACGCCATTCGGAAGGCGTATACACAGGCTAGAGACACACCACGTGCACCTCTGCTAGTGGAGAGACAAAATACCAATACACAAGAATCAAAGATCATACGGTTCATTGGTAATTTTAATACACAGTGGAATGATCTGAAGGGCATCTTTGGGAAACATTGGCACATTCTGATGAACGACCCCGACTTAAGGCATGTACTTGCAGGATAGACCGACTATGACTTGTAGAGGGCTAGATCTCAAAGATAGGCTAGTGCATAGCCTTATCGAACTGAGACTCCCCGTACTTGGCTAGGCGAGCGGAGACCAGTAGGATCATATCCCTGCGGTCGTTGCCGGGCATGTCCATTTGAGGGGGTCACAAAGAGCATTCCGGGTAAGATAGACACAACAGAACATACTATCACCAGTTTCATCAACTGCTTACAGCAGGAGTCATATACCTCATCACCTGTAGGTGTGCTGGCGTTACTAGGGAAAACCCACAGGGCTCTTAAGGTGAGAGTCCTGGAACATCTGGGGCGGTAAGAAACACGATTGACACCCCAGTCGCACGCCACGTGAATGACTTCCACAATGGGGACCCAAAATATCTAACATTCTGTGGGATAGAACATCTCCCCTGGTCCCCGAAAGGCAACTGGGATAAGCGTCTTTTACAACTGAATGCCAGTATATATTCACTTTCCGACCCTTCAGCCAAATGGGATCAATGAGGGATACATCTATTCTCCATTTTGTAGTACAGGGAGGCCATCACCTCCCTCCACCATACTGTATCACGCATTAACCCTACACGTATACAGGTGGACTACTGTACTATATGCATCCTGGGTTTTTGGGATATACAGTTCGAGTGCTAAACTCATTATGGCCGTATTGACTGCTAGAGGTGGCTGTCTAAGACCGTACATTCCTACATCTGTACAATAGTATGTACATGTCCTTTTGGGGTTTTTTTTTTGGGTCGTTTGGTTTTCTTTTGGGGCTCCGAGTATACAGTTGGGGTTTATTAAAAACTCCCTTCGGCCATTTGACTACTAGAGGCGGCCGCCTTAAGGATCACACATTCCTACAACCCACACACTCATCTGTACATATGGGTATATGTGAATGTAGGTATATATATATATGTATACATATACAGGGGTTCCTTCATCAATGGTGCAATTTAAACATTCCCCAATACCCAATTTCAGTTTGCTGCCTGCGCATCTATCCAGTAATCCCTTAGCTGTATCCATGGCACACCACATCTGTTCATTATAACATGGGTATACTTATACCTGTGAGGTTCATTTTGTTATCTTTGGACCACTTTGGGGAATATCCCTTTAATAGGGCACTCTGAGTATTACAAATGCCAAACTAATTAATGGGCAGGACTCAATAGGCCCGCGTCATGCTACCCTGCCGAACAGGATTGGCTCTTTTGAAAGGCGGACTTCCAGCCAACCAGATAAAACACCAGGGTAATGACGATATAGCAGTACCTGCATTACTTGAGAAAGCGCCAGGGGGCGCGAAACGTACGTCGGTTTGCTTTTATGATGTCTCCATCATGACGTCATCAGTGGCGCGGTGGCGGAGGGTGACCCGATAGACGACGGAGAGATCAGGTTGTATACAATCCTCCCAGCAGGACCGCAAGCCTGCTTTTGATACCATCTCAAAGCTTACATTAAGACCGGGTTACCTACAGCAGCGCTGTTTGACGGAGCAAGCGTGCTAACAGCTAAGTGAGCCGGTATCCCTCGGCTCCACAATGGACACAAAACACACGCCTTGATAGGACACATGTCCACGAGTCAGACTGCAACACCACATGATAGTAGTTATTACACATTGGTGTGCAGAAATTTGATATCCCA
This sequence comes from Ascaphus truei, assembly GCA_036426205.1. Lineage (NCBI taxonomy): Eukaryota > Metazoa > Chordata > Amphibia > Anura > Ascaphidae > Ascaphus > Ascaphus truei. The sequence goes on from WSYH01014736.1 coordinate 14,254, forward strand.
AAACAGGCTATGAGTGTTACTGTGCAATGTGTTTTATGAGCGGGAGCAAATACTACAGGTCTGTTCCCCTGCTTCATGTGAGCAATAGGGAAGCTTTCACATCCCAGTGAGGGAGTTGTATAGTATTTCTCGTATCTGATTTTACCACTGGCGCCTTAGGACTACCTATGTGATACATTACAATAAGAATACACACACAGGAGGCACCTAGTGTATCACCCTCCGTCCCCACCTAACCCCGGATTAATTTTTAACCCATTAATTGGTATATGTCTTTGCATAAGTGTTTAATTAATAAAAATGTTTTAATATGTATTTTTAAATGGGTGTATGGGCTTCTCCCAGGATTCAATTGTTCCTAACCATTTATCTGAAATAGCGAGTGCAAATAGGTTCTTTTTGGGCTACCCTCTATGTACCCTCCCCCCCTCCTTTATTGGCTAAACTAGCCATATAAAAAACAAAATAATCCAGCACCTACAATGATAGATCAAATCAATCAATCCAAATAGCAGATATTATCTGACCATAAAATGTCCAGTCCCGTTGACTGAGGGCCTTCAGATAGGTTGTTGCCACAATTTGGGAATAAACAAAACAAAAAAACTGACCTAGTGTATACCTATACAACTGTGATAAAACAATAAATACTGACAATAACAAACACTAACAACAACAAACTGACTTAGACTAACTAAACAAAACACCTAAATGATGGCTAGAAACTATTCAATAAAGGACAAGTTTATAAAAAGTATAAAATGAAATACAAATATCTAATACCACAGAGTGGAGACTGATGACCTCTCGCTCCGGTAAGGGAAAAATTTAGAATCCTACTTACGGCAAGCAGGTTTCTAAATCACTTGTGGATGTTCTCTGCA
>WSYH01014737.1:0-15135 GCA_036426205.1 Ascaphus truei
AGACCACATTCTTCAGGGGTCCCTAACACTAATATAAATTCTTAATAACCTGGGTTGACAAACGCCCCTCTTTTGTAGCGCTGATATCTGTCTGGGTTCTTCCCGACACAGTCTTCTAGGGTTAATTATACAACAAACAGGAACATACAAAGTATTACGTTGCTTAACTCAGGCTTCTGCCTGCTTTATTTTCATCCAAGTAAGGTACTGCAGCTTTAACATGTGTAGGTTAGAGGCACTCAGACATTTTCATTCAGCGGTTCACTTATATCAGTGTCATAGTATTTCCCACACTGTTATTTCAAGTAACAAGAAACCAAATTATATAAACAAAATCCTATCCTTTTCAGAGATCTAACTACACATCATAATCAGCCTCTAACTGCTGCTGGGCCAACTAACCTGGTTCCCCAGCTTAAAACAATGCCCTCTCATTTAGGGTCACTAGATAAAGCATACAGTCTTTTAGAAACAGCAATACATATGTGTTTGTCTTATCTGTTCGTGGTGGGAACTCGGTCCCAAGTGTCCAGGCAAATCCTCTGGTACTGTGATACTTGGTGGGGCCGTCCACCTCGAAACTGGATGCAGGGGAGCAACGACACCCCCAGCCCCCAGGCTCTAAGGAGAGAGAGTGAAATGCAAACCTCTCTGCTTAGTGATTAGGAGACAGGGGTGAGGGAGAACAGTTAGAGCTTGTAATCTGGGGTCTGGATTTTCCATAACCGTCTGAGTTAATGTGAAGCTGTGAATGGATCCTTTAACTATTCCTGCACTTCTGACCTAAAACGGGGCAGAAAGCTGCCTAACATCTTTGGACTATGTCACATATCCCCTTCCCCAGCTCACACCTACTGGGGTGAGCGGCCATGGACCTCACTGGGGTGAGCGTCCTACCTGAAATACTTGAGCTAACTCCTCAGTACAATATTAAGTATTCACATGACACGAATATGAACTTTTTCCACGGCAATTATGGACAATAGGTTTCGTCATAAGAGACTATACTTGGCAAACATATTTTGTTGCTCTCTATTAGGGAACTATTTTGAAAATAAGTGTCTAGCACACATTCTTACAACCCAGGATATGCTAAATATATTCACAAAACCAGACAGTTTCTATTACCTCCCTGGGTTTTTCTACTTTAGAATATGAACCTCATTATATATTTACCAACCGAAAAGGGCATTTTTTTTTTCTATATTGTAAGCTACCAATATTTTTTTTTCTTATACTACAGCCTTGTAATCTTAAGGGCCATCAACCCTGTATATTAATTTGTAGTTTAGCTACATTTTCAACACAGAGAACCAATATAACATTGTAATATTGACAAAATACTTATTCTAGAGGCCTAATATACCTTAACTACAATAGCTTATTTGCATAGTTAAGTGTCCGTGACATAGTCCACACGTGTTATAACAAAGAAATATCGGTCAATTCCCCAAACACATTTTTTTTTCTTTGACTTCCAGTCCATTACATCTTCTGACTTCATTTCAACACCCGCTGCAACCTGCAAATGACTGGACTGTTTCTTTAGCTTCTGACGGAACTCTGGGGCCGGATAGTCTTTGTCTTTATATTGTGGCCCAGAGTGGCGAGATCCGGAAAAATTCAAGGCCAGCGTTAACCTTCGTCGCTTTTGCTTTGCAACCTTTGAACCTTTATGGTACTTCTTACTGCCATGTATTTTCTCACGACCATCACTCTCAGAGATTTGGGATTTCTCCTCTGGGGCAATTATATGGTACTTAGAAGATGAAGCACTGATTACCTTGATGGGGCTCTCACTAACTCCGGCTGTACCCTGTGGCATTTTACCTTTGCAGCCGGCAGGCATGTAGTCTTGGGCCTCTCTTTCCTGAGGCCTACTGCACCGACACACTTTATTCGAGCAAATACCCAGTATGTACCTGGCAGATACCTGGAATGCGCCGCTCCTCACCTCTGACAAGCCCCGTTGTGTTTGCCTTCCCAGCCTGGGTTCATGCCTGGCTGACGGGCGGCTGATCTGTTAAATGATAATGATTAGGATTTAATAGGCTGCAATGCTTCGCGTGTCTACCAGATGGCATAAATTCATGAATTGTAATGCAGTATATATATATATACTGTGCAGTATTGCAGCCAGCGGGAATAAAATGCTTCAATCCCTGTCTGGAAAATACCTCAATGCACTCGGGCAGAAAACAGTCACAAACCTCAATACACCCGGGTATACCCGAATTCGTGGGACTAGCCGAGCTCGAATAAAGTGTGTCGCCAGTGTACATTTATTCAGGCGGAAGTACCGCTGTATAACCAGTGACGCATTTCTCAGGGTTTGATAGTGAATCCTGTTCTGTGTCATCCTAGTCAGAGACTGGATTTTTATAGTTGCTCCTTTCATAATGAGGAACCTGCTTCGTACCATGCGGGCACGGTAGAAGGATTGAAGAACACAGGCTGCTTTATTCCGGCGATTAAACTGACAAATTTTCATCCCTCTGTAGGCAGCCTGTAAGATGATAGTTGCGGCGCGTTTACGCCGATAATTTTCTCTTTCCCATCTTCCTTGGATAAGAGCTTTGCAGTGCTTCTGAATTATTCTAATGCTTTTCTCCTTTTTCAAAACGTTAAGTTCCTCCACGAGAGAATTCTGTTTTGTGCATACATGTCGCAATTCTGTTCTCAGAGCGTCCATTTCTTCCTGGTGCTGGCTCTGAGTGTGCATCAATGCATTCTGTAGTGCTTCCTGCACTTCTAATTTTTCCTGAGTCAACTGTTTCTTTACTTTTTCTGCTTGGTCAGTCAAATCTGAATTTTCCAATTTCAGACTCTCATTTTCTTGCTTTACAGTCTCTAACTCACTTAGGGCAATCTCATAGGTTTGCTTCAACATTCCCAGCTCTGTGTTCAGACCGTGGCCCTCCAGGCGTGAGTTTTGCACCTCTGTGCTGAGCGCGTGAACCTCTTGTAGGGCCTTCCCGTATTTCTGTTTTAGGATAGCAATCGATTTGTCAGACTTAATCTGTTTTCCATCCATGGTGGCAATTACAGTGTTGGCCTTTTCCAGCCTAGTCGTCACCTCTTCCAGCTCACTCCGTAAGAGAGACTCTGTTTTCTTCAAAGCCTCGTACTCCTGTAAAGCTGGAAGTATACACCTCTGTAACTCGGCGTTCGCTTCTCGCACCTTATTGTTAGATTCTTGCTCCTTCTTCCAACATTCTCGCTCCTTCACAAAATCCTGCCACAGGACTTCATAATTATGGCGGGCAGCTTGGAGTGCAGAAACCAAAGCCTTTTTATCCTGGTTCAAGGATTCAGCTTCCCTTTGTTCCTCCTATTCCTTTGCCACTGTTCCCGTGACAATTCTGCCGGTCACTCCGGTTTGCAGCACATCTCGGCGCCTTTCTGACGCATGTCCTGACAGCGCAGGTTCAAGTGGCTCGGTCACTTCCCCTGTGATTTGAGGAACAGTTTTCTTTTTCTTCTTCTTTCTTTTTGCTTTATTAGCTCCAGAGATATCAGTGGTACTGGGCACACACTCACTGGTATCAGCTTCCACATCCTGCTTGCACTCATAGGGCGTTGCTTGCTTTTGCAGCTGTTTGTCTTTGAAAATTTTTGGGGCACACATCTTCCATGTGACCTACTTTATGACAGGCCCAGCATACTAAATTCATCTGTGGGTACGGCTCTCCTCCAGGGGCCACATACGAGTCGTCGTCATCATCGTATGGCCTGAAGGGACACTGTTTTTCATGATTATGTACATTACAAAACAAACATTTCATGTCGGCCATTTTAGAAACCCGGCAGGGACAATTTGCTAACTGCAATTTCACTCACTTCAGCAACTTACATACAGCACTTGCTAGCTGCAAATTCACTCACTTCAGCAAAAGGCATTAGCTTTACAAACAGCACTTGCTAGATGCAAAAAAAAATTTTCGGCAGCAAAACATTTTGGTTTTCTGTTTGGGTTCAGGGTGCTATTGCCTCCACACTTCACACATTCTCTGTGTATGCTAGAAGCACAACTGATATACACAGTGGGACAGACTTCACTCATAGCATCTGTATTTTACTTCAGCTGGGCGGCCATTTTAAACCCCCGCATTTATTTGCAAACCCACAGACTTTAGTGTCGACCCGCATTCTCCACCATATGTGACAAACGCCCCTCTTTTGTAGCGCTGACGTCTGTCTGGGTTCTTCCCGACACAGTCTTCTAGGGTTATTTATACAAAAAAACAGGATCATGCAAAGTATTATGCTGCTTAACTCAGGCTTCTGCCTGCTTTATTTTCATCCAAGTAAGGTACTGCAGCTTTAACAAGTGTAGATTAGAGGTACTCAGATACTTTCATTCAGCAGTTCACACATTTCAGTGTTACAGTATTTCCCACACTGTTATTTTTAAGAAATAAAACCAAAATCATATAAACAAAATCCTATCCCTTTCAGGGATCTAACTACACATCAAAATCAGTCTCTCTAACAGCTGCTGGCCAACTAACCTGGTTCCCCAGCTTAAAACAATGCTCTCTCATTTAGGGTCACTAGATACAGCACAGTCTTTTAGCAACAGCAAAAACCATTTGTTTTGTCGTATCTGTTCGTGGTGGGAACTCGGTCCCATGTGTCCAGGCAAATCCTCTGGTACTGTGATACTTGGAGGGGCCGTCCACCCCGAAACTGGAAACAGGGGAGCAGCGATACCCCCAGCGTGAATTGTTAATAGCGGAAATATCCTTATTGGTATTCATTAAGGGGAGCATTTGCATAGCATAAACTGTATATAGTTTGGGAAAATCTAAAAATTGTAATGATCACACAGGGTCCCAACAAAATAAATACAATAGGAGGTTCCCTGCAGGATTCTAGAAGTTGTTTGTATTTTTACTATTATTTGAGGGAAGTTAACTTAGATATATATATCTCATCTGCACTTCCGAGAAGGTTTGCTTCTATATATTTATACTCTTTTAGTTACCTTAAAGGAAAGAGCAGATAATTCTGTATCACTTGTTTGCAAAAAGTTGTAATTATAAATTTCCAAACTTTATCTTTTAGGACTTCACAATTTTCCCCTAGATTCTCCCTTGGATTTGCAAACAAATAAAAAACAGTAATTGCAAAAAGTGTTACTTTACTTCTTGATTTTTCTATTCTAATTTCCTGATATTCTTCTGAATTCATAAATGTAATTGCCTAGGGGTTCCAGTATTATTGCAAAAAGTAGCGGTAATAAAGGGCACCTTGCCTTGTTGCCCTAGACTTCTCAAATTTTTCAGAGTACAAAGCCCTGAGATAATGTATTATCTTGAACATAGGATTGTGTTAAGAGGATTTAATCATCTCCATGAAATGTACCTTCAATACCAAAACGAGCAAGCATCTCAAAGATAATTCAGTTCATGGATCAATGCTTTTTCTGCGTATAAGCTTCGGGAGGTGCTTTTTCATTACATTTTTAAACCGCAAACACCAATATAAATGTCACTAATATTTCACCAGTTTCCATCCCAATAAAATCTGGCGTATTTGATGTATGAAATTAGTTATATTACCTTCAATGTTTCTGTTTAATATATTGTGGGTTTAAAACCAGAGACAGAACATGAAAACACAGACAGAGCCGTGCTAAACCAAGAAACAAATACACAGTAAATCATAAATATATATAATAGATATCTTTGAATAAAATGGTCTTTTTAGTTTAACCTTGCCAAAGGGTTGTAAGCCCTTGAGCGCTCCAAGGCAGGACTACATATAAGGGTTCCCAACACTAATATAAATTCTTAAGAACTGTACATTATCAGGAAGAATATTTATAATAAATCTGTCAAAATTAGTGGCATAGTTCTAGATCTGATTGAAGCTTTATTAACCTGTATACTTACCAGGAAAGCCACTCTGTATTAGGATTGTCGCAATCAAATGCACGCAAGTGTCCCATGGTGTGGAAGGTGGAATGGAGTAAGCTGTTAACCATTTAAACGTGGGAGGTGGTTAGCTTCAAAACTAGGGTAGGGGGAGCCACCCTCCAAATCCGCCAGGACCAGCTGCAACAAGAATTACAAACACATCCAGGAGCCTATAAGCTTATAGTGAACCCCCAAATAACCACAAACACATATATATGCGACATAAGTATAAAACGAGAGTGTACTTGAGCATGGCAATATAGATTTAAAACCAGAGACAGAACATGAAACACAGACAAGCCGTGCTACACACACACACACCACCCACCAACACACCCACAACACACCACACACACACACACACACACACACACAGATGATCGTATCTATAGATAGATATAGATATAGATAGATATATCTATATATATATATATATATAGAAACAGGGTAAAATACTTGAAGTTGTTAGTCAAGCTTAAAACTTGTTATATTTTCCCACAACTCTCCTTGTCCTTTTTGTTTATTACTGGTAGTGCATATAATATAGGATTATATATATATATATATATATAGAGAATATAGATAGTATATATATAGATATATATATAGATATATATATATATATATATATATATATATTATTTGTGACAAACGCCCTCTTTTGATAGTGGTTAATTATACGAATAAACCAGATCATACAAAGCATACGTTGTTAACTCAGGCGTCTTGACTGATTTTATTTTATCCCGTAAGGACTGACAGGCTTTAACAGTGAGCAGGAGGCACTCAGATATACCGCAGCCGGTTTACTCTATCCTGTGATAATGTTTCACACACGTCACTTTAAGAAACCAAAAATAAATATATAAAGAAATCCTATCCAATTCAGGGATCTAACTACACAGAGAAGAAGGCTCTCTAATTTCGATGGCCAACTAACAGGGTTCCCCAGCTTAAACAATGCCCTCTCATTTAGGGGTCAATAGATATAGCATACAGTCTTGTTAGAAACAGCAATAAACATTGTTGCTTATCGGTAGTGGTGGGAACTCAGGGTCCCAAGTGTCCAGGCCAAATCATCTGGTACTTGCGATACTTGAGGGGCGTCCTCCCGATCGGATGCAGGGGAGCCAGCGCTAACCCCAGCCTCCAGGCTTTAAGAAGAGAGTGAAAAGCAACCTCTTGCCTCTAAAACCTGTTCTAGTGATTAGGGAGAGCAGGTGAGGGAGAACTAGACACATTGTAAACTGTGGTCTGGATTTTCCATCCACCAGCCTGAGTAAATGTGAAGCTGTGGAATGGATAATTTTGCACTATTCCTGCACTTTCTGACCTAAAACCAGGCAGAAAGCTGCCTAATATCTTTGGACTATGTCACATATCCCCCTCCCCAGCTCACACCTACTGGGGTAAGTGTGTCATCCAAGTCAGAGACTGAATTTTTATAGTTGCTCCTTTCATAATGAGGAACCTGTTTCTTACCATGTGGGCACGGTAGAATGATTGAAGAACACAGGCTGCTTTATTCCGGCGATTAAACTGACAAATTTTCATCCCTCTGTAGGCAGCCTGTAGGATGATAGTTGCGGCGCGTTTACGCCGATAATTGTCTCTTTCCCTTCTTCCTTGGATAAGAGCTTTGCAGTGCTTCTGAATTATTCAAATGCTTTTCTCCTTTTTCAATACGTTAAGTTCCTCCGCGAGAGAATTCTGTTTTGTGCATACATCTCGCAATTCTGTTCTCAGAGCTTCCATCTCTTCCTGGTGCTGGCTCTGAGAGTGCATCAACGCATTCTGTAGTGCTTCCTGCACTTCTAACTTTTCCTTAGTCAACTGTTTCTTCACTTTTTCTGCTAGTCAGTCAAATCTGAATTTTTCATTTTCAGACTCTCATTTTCTCGCTTTACAGTCTCTAAATCACTCAGGGCAATCTCATGGGTTTCCTTCAACATTCCCAGCTCTGTGTTCAGACCGTGGCCCTCCAGGCGTGAGTGTTGCACCTCTGTGCTGAGCGCGTGAACCTCTTGTAGAGCCTTCCCGTTTTTCTGTTTTAGGATAGCAATCAATTTGTCAGACTTAATCTGTTTTTCATCCATGGTGGCAATTACGGTGTTGGCCTTTTCCAGACTTGTCGTCACCTCTTCCAACTCACTCCGTAAGAGAGACTCTGTTTTCTTCAAAGCCTCGTACTCTTGTAAAGCTGGGAGTAAACACCTCTGTAACTCGGCGTTCACTTCTCGCTCCTTCATCAATCTCTGCCACAGGACTTCATAATCATGGCGGGGTGCTTGGAGTGCAGAAATTAAAGCCTCTTTATCCTGGATCAAGGATTCAGCTTCCCTTTGCTCTTCCTTTTCCATTGCCACTGTTCCCATGACAATTGTGCCGGTCACTCCAGTCTGCAGCACATCTCGGCGCCTTTCTGACGCATGTTGTCCTGACAGCGCAGGTTCAAGTGGTTCAGTCACTTCCTCTGTGACTTGAGAAATATTTTTATTTTTCTTCCTCTTTCTCTTTGCTTTATTAGCTCCAGAGATATCAGTGGCACAGGGCACACCATCAGTGGTATCAGCTTCCACATCTTGCTTGCACTCACAGGGCGTTGCTTGCTTTTGCAGCGTTTTGTCTTTGAAAATTTGGGGACACACATCTTCCATGTGACCTACTTCGTGACAGGCCCAGCATACTAAATTCATCTGTGGGTAAGGCTCTCTTCCTGAGGCCACATACGAGTCGTCATCATCATCATCATATGGCCTGAAGGGACACTGTTTTTCATGGTTATGTACATTACAAAACAAACATTTCACGTCGGCCATTTTCACTTTCTTCAGAAAAACATTTTGGTTTTCTGTTTGGGTTCAGGGTGCTATTGCATCCACACTTCGCACATTCTCTGTGTATGCTGGAAGCACAACTGGTTATACACAGTGGGACAGACTTCACTCATAGCATCTGTACTTTTACTTCGGCTGGGCGGCTATTTTAAACCCCCGCATTTATTTGCAAACCCACAGACCTTTTAGTGTCGACCCACATTCTCCACCATATGTGATAAACGCCCCTCTTTTGTAGCGCTGACGTCTGTCTGGGATCTTCCCGACACAGTCTTCTAGGGTTAATTATACGAATAACCGGATCATACAAAGCATTACGTTGTTTAACTCAGGCTTCTGCCTGCTTTATTTTCATCCCAGTAAGGGACTGCAGCTTTAACAGGTGTAGGCAGGAGGCACTCAGATATTAACCTTCAGCGGTTTACTCATATCACTGTTATAATATTTCACACACTGTCACTTTAAGAAACCAAAAATAAATCATATAAAGAAATCCTATCCCATTCAGGGATCTAACTACACAGCAGAATAAGGCTCTCTAATTGCTGCTGGGCCAACTAACCTGGTTCCCCAGCTTAAAACAATGCCCTCTCATTTAGGGTCAATAGATATAGCATACAGTCTTTTAGATACAGCAATAAACATTTGTTTGTCTTATCTGTTCGTGGTGGGAACTCGGTCCCAAGTGTCCAGGCAAATCCTCTGGTACTGCGATACTTGAAGTGGGCGTCCTCCCCGATCTGGATGCAGGGGAGCAGCGATACCCCCAGCCTCCAGGCTCTAAGAAGAGAGAGTGAAAAGCAACCCTCTCTGCTCTAAATACCTGTTCTAGTGATTAGGAGAGCAGGTGAGGGAGAACTAGACACATTGTAAACTGTGGTCTGGATTTTCCATCTACCAGCCTGAGTAAATGTGAAGCTGTGGAATGTATAATTTTGCACTATTCCTGCACTTTCTGACCTAAAACCGGGCAGAACGCTGCCTAACATCTTTGGACCATGTCACAATAGTTATGAAAGCAAAAGGGGCATACAGTGGGGTGCATATATGCTAAATATATCAATAGTTATTGACAATAGAAAAATAATATAAACACCAAATCATGGGAGGATTATAAAAACTGTTTACATCCAATAGAATACCTTTTTAGATGATTATTCCCCTTCCTACTTTAAGCGGGATGTCCAACATAATGTTGGGAAATTATTTTACATTACACAGAAACTAATTTTGTACAAAACATATGTAGTTGTACAAAACTTCAAAAGAATGATAAATTCTTTGGCCAAAGTATTTAAGAAATATCATAAAAACAAGTGTGTTTTAAGAGGTTATGTGCACACAAATTAAGAATATTCCTACATAAATCTGTCCTTTTTATACTACACTTGTGTATATTTCTATAAATAAAATTATTAAAACATTTGGCTTATGGCATTTTTTGTTTGCAAACTTAAGTTTCATTGCACTTCTTCAGACTTGGGGCCTCATGCTATAAGCAGCGATAAGCCCCTTATCGCCAGTTTATATATATATATATATATACACACGAAATATAGTTAATTATATATAGATATATATCAACATATATATTTATCTAATTATATATATATTTCTATAGATATCTATTTTTATGTATATATCAAGAAACACAAACAGAGACAGTCAAAGAGAGAGAGACAAAGAGAGAGAGACAGAAACAGAAAAAGAGACACACAGACTGATGTGTGTGTATGGTTACATCAAGCTAAGTGTAAGCAGAAATCTGTTCATCATAGCACTGTAGATGATTTCACACACATTGTTATTCTAATTAAAAGAGTCTACTTGTTTTGCACATGTTGATTGCCTAAGCAAAAAGTAAAGTTTCGATTCCTGTGAAAAGAGTATCTTACACAAAGAATTTCAGCCAATTATTGTAACAAATTTCTTGTGGGAGAAAACCTAGGCGTAAAACTGCTAGGTTGTATTATAACCTTGGAAGAAACCGCGAAGATAACATGTAACGATTCACACATTCAGCAGACATCCGTATGCGTTCAACTTAGACACTGTACACTTGAAGAGAGAAGAAATGGCAGAAGCTTCCACATTGCACAGCCATCCACGTAAATCATACAAATTTATGATTTATGAAGCAATTGAATCAACGCCAGAGAAAAGGGCAACCGTGGGCACAATCTATGACTTGATCTAAAAGAAATATCCATACTACCAAGAACCTGATAAACAACGAAATTTTTAAACTTCTGTACGATTCACTTTATCCGCAAATGAATGTTTTGAGCGTGTCCATGAATGGCTAGATCAACGATATGGATGCTGGCATGTTGTGCCATCATTTAAACTTACCATGGAACATGGAACATGGAACATATCTTCTGTTAAATAGCATATTTTTGCCTAATACCAGTTACACTGAAGCCGCACCGACTGTCGCGTCTGCTGATATACCTGCACCCTCCATTCATCAAGACCAGTTGCAAGATGGACTTAACTACTATGATATGTATCCAAACTTTTATGGGCAATACCAATGTGCAGTATTCGACAAACCTATACATCTGCACGCCCCGGGCGAGTGGATTTAACATCGTGGCGAGCTCCTATTGGCCCAAGCAGCACACGTGTGGTACTAGGTGGCGAGTAGATTTTTTTGTTCGGCGAGTAGATTTTTTGGTGAATTGTCGACCACTGCCAATGTGGATGTGAAAACAACCAACAACTGTACGTACCTCCGGACGTCTTGTTTGAAGAAGCCACTGCAGATCCATATGACGCCCTCATGGAGATGTGTGTGATTCAGGATTGAACGGTTGCCTCAACCATGGATGATACTGTTGTGCCTTCCTGGAGTGAGCAGTTGCAGCCAAATCAGTTTTGACTTCTACAAGAATGGTAAATACAAATTTCATTATGCCTTTACTCTAATTATTTATGTGTACATTAATAATATACACCATTTCTTAGCCAAATGAGTGTATACAGCTTAACATTGCAGACAGCCTTACATGTAGCGTGCACAAAGACATTATTTCCTATAACAATATACTACATGCGGGCACAGTAGAATGATTGAAGAACACAGGCTGCTTTAGTCCGGCGATTAAACTAACAAATTTTCATCCCTCTGTAGGCAGCCTGTAGGATGATAGTTGCGGCGTGTTTACGCCGATAATTTTCTCTTTCCCTTCTTCCTTGGATAAGAGCTTTGCAGTGCTTCTGAATTATTCGAATGCTTTTCTCCTTTTTCAATACGTTAAGTTCCTCCGCGAAATTCTGTTTTGTGCATACATCTCGCGATTCTGTTCTCAGGGCATCCATTTCTTCCTGGTGCTGGCTCTGAGTGTGCATCAATGTATTCTGTAGTGCTTCCTGCACTTCTAATTTTTCCTGAGTCAACTGTTTCTTCACTTTTTCTACTTGGTCAGTCAAATCTGAATTTTTCATTTTCAGACTCTCATTTTCTTGCTTTACAGTCTCTAAATCACACAGGGCAATCTCATGGGTTTGCTTCAAAATTCCCAGCTCTGCGTTCAGATCGTGGCCCTCCAGGCATGACTTTTGCACCTCTGTGCTGAGCGCATGAACCTCTTGTAGAGCCTTCCCATATTTCTGTTTTAGGATAGCAATGAATTTGTCAGACTTAATCTGTTTTCCATCCATGGTGGCAATTACAGTGTTGGCCTTTTCCAGACTAGTCGTCACCTCTTCCAGCTCACTCCATAAGAGAGACTCTGTTTTCTTCAAAGCCTCGTGCTCTTGTAAAGCTGGGAGTATACACCTCTGTAACTCGGCGTTCGCTTCTCGCTCCTTATTGTTAGCTTCTTGCTCCTTCTTCCAACATTCTCGCTCCTTCATCAATCCCTGCCACAAGACTTCATAATCAAAAAGGGGCAGTTTGGAGTGCAGAAACCAAAGCCTCTTTATCCTGGATCAAGGATTCAGCTTCCCTTTGCTCATCCTAACCTTTGCCACTGTTCCTGTGACAATTCTGCCGGTCACTCCGGTCTGCAGCACATCTCGGCGCTTTTCTGACGCATATCCTGACAGCGCAGGTTCAAGTGGCTCGGTCACTCCCCCTGTGACTTGAGGAACAGTTTTCTTTTTCTTCTTCTTTCTCTTTGCTTTATTAGCTCCAGAGATATCAGTGGTACTGGGCACACACTCACTGGTAGCTTCCACATCATGCTTGCACTCACAGGGCGTTGCTTGCTTTTGCAGCTGTTTGTCTTTGAAAATTTGAGGGCACACATCTTCCATGAGACCTACTTTATGACAGGCCCAGCATACTAAATTCATCTGTGGGTACGGCTCTCTTCCACTGGCCACATACGAGTCGTCGTCATCATCGTATGGCCTGAAGAGACACTGTTTTCCATGATTATGTATATTACAAAACAAACATTTCACGTCGGCCATTTTAGAAACCCGGCAGGGACAATTTGCTAGCTGTAATTTCACTCACTTCAGCAATTTACATACAGCACTTGCTAGCTGCAAATTCACTCACTTCAGCAAAAGGCATTAGCTTTACAAACAGCCCTTGCTAGATGCAATTTTTTTTTTCTTCAGCAAAACATTTTGGTTTTCTGTTTGGGTTCAGGGTGCAATTGCATCCACACTTCGCACATTCTCTGTGTATGCTAGAAGCACAACTGATATATACAGTGAGACAGACTTCACTCATAGCATCTGTACATTAGTTTCAGCTGGGCGGCCATTTTAAACCCCCGCATTTATTTGCAAACCCACAGACTTTTTAGTGTCGACCCGCATTCTCCACCATATGTGACAAACGTCCCTCTTTTGTAGCGCTGACGTCTCTCTGGGTTCTTCCCGACACAATCTTCTAGGGTTAATTATACAACAAACAGGAACATGCAAAGTATTACGTTGCTTAACTCAGGCTTCTGCCTGCTTTATTTTCATGTAAGAATTATAGGGGAGCCCCTGCTGCGGCCACAATGAAATTGGGCTGTGAACGGTGCAATGGGTATAATTGCAGTAATGCGGATAGAGAGAGAGGACCCAATATTGCACTCAAGTTCACCCTCTGGTGATTTATGAATGAATTAAAACATAAACTTTATTAAGAACAATAATTAAAATAGTGGGTGTTAAAACGACGTGCTGCAGGTAGGTGGATCAATAATACTGATAGCCATATAGGCTCAGGAACAAAAGTAATGGTGTGTGTTTGGGATATCCAAATCACACACACCTGGTGAAACAAACACAGAAATCCTAATGTGGACCTGTGTATAAGGAATACTATAGGGTGTGTGCAGGTAGATACTTAAACTTCTAGTCACCTATGGCAGAGTCTGCATATATCAAGGTGAAAATAGGTAATGTGACTAGTAGTGACTAATATATATAAAAAAACAAATAACCTATATATATCAGTAAAGTATATAATCAGCTGATACTCCTTTAATGAATGCTAGTGTCAGAATGACCTCAGGTAACCTATTCTGCAAGAGTGTAACGTCCTCTTATCACACATATAGCATTAGTCAGAGGTAAGTAGATCTGATACTAAATTGCAAGAATGGTAAGTAAGCCTAATCCAGAGGGTACTGACACCTAGGGACATACAGTGAACATGATGTACTTCGGAGGAGTTTATATTGCTGCGTTGTGCACAGGGAAATTGTAACCTTGGGGCTGCTGTTTAATACAGTTTATACACGGATGCAGCCCCCAGGAACTGTGCTGAATACTTAATATTTCGCCTTGAGAAAGCCTCTCGCGAAATGCGCGCGTCGGCTCCTTCTCCCATGTGCACGCGCAGACTAGGGATTGCCCCCGCATCCATGTTTCAGACCGCGAGCTCATGCGGTCGTCTGCTCGTGCTACAGTACACAGGCTAGAAGTGCCCCGACGGACACTACAAGCCTCTCTAATAGGAATTTCTATGGGGATAGTGGTCTGAATGAGTAGTAGTATTCCCACAAAAACTTTTTCCAACTGGGATAATTCTCGTCACTATACCATCAGACATTTTTGTAACTGAAAAACTTCTGGAGTAGTGTATTTGGCCACGTGTGGTTGTGGCAAAAAATACGTGGGTAAAACCCGACGTTAGTTCAGGCGACGTGTTCTTGAACACATCGGTTCAATTAGAAACCACTTGGACACCCCGCTTGCACGACATATTAACGAAGCTCACAATGGCGTTACCGGGAATTTACGCTTCTGTGGTATTGACCACGTCACCATCGGCCCCAGAAAGGGGGACTGGATCCATATTCTCCTCCAAAAGGAGAGTCGCTGGATTTATGACTTACATACTTTAAGTCCCAACGGTCTCAATGAGGGGTTTCTCTTCACCCCATTATTTCAAGTAACAAGAAACCAAATTATATAAACAA
>WSYH01014738.1:0-15132 GCA_036426205.1 Ascaphus truei
CAACTGCTGTACAAACCAAAGTTTCTGTATGTCTCTCTGCTACTGTATATCATCCAGGATGGCCCTCCGTCGCCTTAAACTCAACATGGCTAAAACAGAGCTCCTCATACTTCCTCCCAAACCTGGCCCTACTACCTCCTTCCACATTACTGTTGGAACTACGATCATTCACCCAGTAGCCCAAGCACGCTGCCTAGGGGTCACACTCGACTCCTCTCTCACATTCGCCCCTCACATTCAAAACATTTCTAAAACTTGTCGCTTTTTCCTCCGCAATATAACAAATATTTCATATACAGTAGCACTTTACTCCCAATGGGACTCAAAGTGCTGCACAATTACAGTATAGCGCACAGTACGCAGCACCCAGAAGTTTTTACAGACACAGTTCCTGCCCAGATGAGTTTCAATCTATGTTTTTGGTGCCTGAGGCACAGGGAGATAACATTTTGGAGGCGCTGCTGAGATCTCAGACCTGGGGTGCCCTGTCCTATTTTTCATCCAAATTTGTCCAATTTAATTTTCCACTATGTGGGTGCCCTCAAGGCATGAGGTCCACGCATGGGCCAGAAAGCTTAGCCGGACCCCGAACCGCCTGGTCGTTGTGGGCAGAGTTCCTTCTCACGCATTCACATCAGACATCCAGGAGCATGTTCGCAAACTTCCTGGACTGGCGCAAGCATGGGTCATAGGGCGTAAGTATGATTCCCTCCGTCAATGGAGTGCCATGATACTAAAGGTAGGCCATGCCATAAGCGAGGAAGACAGTCCCCAATTCTTAACTCTGCCCGAGGGTCCGACCAATGGGTGCCCAATTATCTACCCTTACCTAAGAAAAAACGTTGTATGGTGCTCAATAAAAAACAGCAGAACTTAAAACATGATGAATTCTTGAAAAAATGGAATTAACCCAATGAGTGAAAATAACAAATAATTCCAGAAGATGTAAACTGGTAAACTATAATCCCACAAAGCACAGTAGTAAGGATGCAATGATAGTTAACACCTGCCGGTGACCAGTATGACAAACATCTATTTCAGCGGATTAAATTATTAAACAAAGTCCAGAACATAGTGGATAAACTGGAATGGACTCACATGGAGATGGGTATCCACGATTGACAGCAAGTCCTGATGTATCCAGTAGTCCACGGGTTAATTGTGCCTCCGTCTGTAGGTATATACACGGAGCAAAACGAGGAAGAAAAACGGAGCACTAGATACAAAGCTGGCAAAGCCAGAATGAAGTACAAGGATGCATTCCCATAATAAAAATTAAAGCTTATTTTAATGGATAAAGAACAGAAAACCACACCAACGCGTTTCGGACTATCACAAGTCCTTTCTCAAGGTGAATAACTACTAACCCATAAGGAGTGTTATTTATGTGTAATACAGACCCACACACGCCAATCGCCAACACTTCAATGTGCGTCACGTGACGGAGACGTCATGTGTCATCACGTTAGGACGCGTCACACCCACGTGTGAATCACAGCCCTGGGACGCCGACGGGAGGAGCGGCATAGAGACCCATCGATCACTGAAACTCAGTGGCCAATGAGTGCCAGTCACAGCCACCACAGGCGATAACAAGCGTGTGACCTCAGTGTGCCCATAGACGTGACGTCACCACGTCTCGCAGCGCAAGGCGTATGACGCGTGTGCGTCACTGACCACAATACAAAAAAATCACAACTTTATTTAACCATAACACTCCAAAGGGACAATATCAAAAGAAAAAAAAGGAAAAACAGAGATACAAAAAAATGTATAAAAAACACATAAAAAGCATAATAAAAAACGATGAAATAAATAATCAAATACAATGTTAAATAAACATCTTTTGACATCAACCATGAATATCGTAGTAAAAATGGTTATGCATTGAGCAGTCTGAAAACAGTAGTAGTTGTATATTCACTGAAAAAATAATTTGAATACCTAATATTTAAGACATTATTACTGAATTCATTAAACCCAATGCACATACAGAAATTGAAAAATTAGACCGATGACGGATATATTTAAACACACTCTTTAACATTATAATTAACTATGCAGTGTCACTTGATTATGGCAATCATCAAACCCTGGACAATATTTGTATCATATAAATAATGTTAAATAACATGTGAATTATCCAGTGACTTACACGCCCAAATAAAAGTGAGAGTGTTTAGAGATGGAATAATTCATAAATTGACATCCTGTAAAAAGCTATAGAATATAACAACGATTTCAGAAGAACTACATATTTTATAACATTTGAACAGTATATCATATAATATTAAAGCAACCAAAAAAGGGAACAAAGAAAGAGAATAAACATTATCAAGTGTCAAAGAGTAATGGTCCTATGTCCCAATCGGAATTTAAACCATGAGGGGTACGTGTTTGTAGCATAAAAATCCAAAATAATTCCCTTTTATTTAGGATATTAAGTCTATTACCCCCTCTTGCTGGACACGGTATGTGTTCTATACCCTGGAAAGTTAAATTATTAACACTGCCCAGACTACAATTTGTGAAATGATGGGACACTGGATGATTAATATCTTTTTTAATGATCAGGCGTAGGTGTTCAAGGATGCGAACCTTCAGACACCTGATGGTCCGTCCAATGTACTGTTTACCGCAACCACATTTTAACAGATAAACCACAAAAGTGGTGTCGCAATTAATGAAAGAATTCACACGAAATTTATTTACCCGTTCTACTTGAAGAAAATTCGGAACATTGTTCCATATATTTGCATGCCTTGCATTTGGAGCAGACAAAGCTACCCCTGGGTAAACTGTTAGGGGACGTTTTCTCTGAAGAAAACATGCTTGCGGAAACATGATTGGCAATGGTTTTCGCCTTTCTGAAAACGAATCAAGGGCCTTCCTCATAAATAGAGTGTAAAACCGGATCAGCAGCTAACACTGCCCAATGTTTTCTGACTATGTTTTTGATGATTGAGGCTTGATTATTATGTTGTACAATAAAGTATGGAGATTGAGAGTTTTTTACTTGTCTTTTAATTGATCTATCCAAGAGAATACTTCTATCTATCATTTGTACCTCGTGAAATGTTTTATCTAGATCTTTTTTTGAATAGCCTCTAGCCTCAAAGCGCTCCATCAGATCAAGGGACTTAGTAATAAAATCTTCGTTGTTCGTACAAATTCTTTTTAATCTTATCAGTTGGCCTTTTGGAATTCCTCTTATGAGTGATCTGGGATGGCAGCTGTCAGCACGCAGAAATGTGTTACGTGAATTAACTTTACGATACACCGTGGTAGTGATATTTTTGTGCATATCGATAAATAATAATAAATCTAAAAAGTGAATATGGTGAAAATCATAATTAACAGTGAACTTCAAATTTAATTCATTACTATTAAGGTGTTCAATAAATAATAAAAGTGAGTGCTCATCCTCATTCCAAATAAAAATAAGATCATCAATATACCGTTTGTAGAAAGTAATAAAGTGTCTAAACGGATTTTTATCTCCAAACACGTGGACCGACTCCACCAACCTAAAAAAAGGTTGGCATAGGAGGGGGCAAAACTAGTGCCCATAGCGGTACCACGTGCCTGGAGATAAAAATCCCCATCAAACATAAAATAATTGTGTGTTAATAAAAATTGTATTGCATTAAGAATGAAAGTGCTTTGTACCGGTGGTAAATCAGAATGTTGTAAATAAAATCTGACAGCTGCCAACCCATGCTCGTGTACTATGACCGTGTACAACGATGTAATATCAAGGGTGAGCCAAATGAAATAATTTTCCCATCTGATGGAATTGAGTTGAGTCTGGAGGCCCCCGCTATCTTTAATATATGAAGGTAGCATCTGCACCATATCCTGTAAGAAATGGTCAACATATCTTGATACACCATCTCCCAAAGATCCAATACTAGAGACAATTGGCCTCCCAGGTGGGGATACCAATGTCTTATGGATCTTTAGGAGATGGTGAAAGATGGGTATAATGGGATAAGGGCAAAACAAAAATTCCAACTCCTTGGCATCAAGGACGCCTAGCATGGAGCCATCATCCAAAAGGGTTCTAAGTTCCTTAATAAAGATGGTAGTGGGGTCCCTTTTTAGTAGAACATAAGATGTAATATCATTCAATTGTCGAAGGGCCTCCGCTCTATAATCAATTTTGTTAAGGACAACAATTGACCCTCCCTTATCAGCCCCCTTGATAACCAAAGAGTTGTTCGCATTAAGTGTGTAAAGTGCTGATCTCTCAAGTGGTGTAAGGTTATCTATTCTATGTTGTAATGGTGAGACAGAGAATATATAACCTCTGGAAAGAATAGACAAGTCACGTTCTATGAGTTGCTCAAAGGTTGCCAGGCAGTTGCCCTTCATGTATGTAGGGTAGAAAACAGACTTGTTTCTGAAACCAGAACCCCTTCTACCTACAAAGGAAGAAGGAACATCTGAATCATCAGTGTTTTGAATCATTAAATCTTTCAGATCCTGAGCACAACAGTGCTCCCTAAAGCTAAATTGTTTAACCTCAAGAACATCCTCAGAAACAATAGAAACAGATTCGTTGTTATTACAAGCATGTACTGATTGGTTAACATTATTCTGATTGTAAAACCTTTTCAACGATAATTTGCGTACATATTTGTGAAGGTCAATTATGGTATCAAACAGTTTAAAGTCACTACAAGGAGCAAACCTGAGGCCTTTGTCAAGAACTGATAACTCTGCTTGACTGAGGACAACATCAGAAAGATTAATGACTCCAGTTTGATCAATTAAAAGTTCTTCTTTCGTTTCTGTGGATTTTTTA
This sequence comes from Ascaphus truei, assembly GCA_036426205.1. Taxonomy (NCBI): domain Eukaryota; kingdom Metazoa; phylum Chordata; class Amphibia; order Anura; family Ascaphidae; genus Ascaphus; species Ascaphus truei. The sequence continues at coordinate 4,808 of WSYH01014738.1, forward strand.
TGTTTCCTTTTTTGGCTCCTCCTTGTGCATCTGTATTGACCCTGTTTTTTGACCCGAAGAAGGTTCTGGATTCGAACTCAGGTTCCCCTTGAACATTTTGATTGGATGATGCACCCCCTCTATGTCCATTCTGCCTCTCTGTGGGATGGTCAAAACTTGGGTCTCTATCATTAACTGACTGGCGTCTTGGAATATAATCAGTATCAGAACCCTCAGATTCTGCACTCATTGAATGTGAGAATGATATATTTTTCTTCAAGATTGACTTTTGATGTTGTTGTCCCTTGCCTTTGTTGGGCTTATTGGGTGTTGAAGAGTTAAAATTCTTAAAACAGGGTTTTTTTTTTGCCAGACATAGACCTGGTTACGAATATAATCTTGTTTGTCCCTTTCAAATGTCATATGTTTTTTGGACATGAGTTCTTTTTCCATGCTTTTTATATTATCAGATAAGATGAGATCAAGATCATCAAAACCCTCCATATCCTTATATTGACATAAATCCTTTTGAAGAGAAGATATTTCCTCATCTACAGAAGTTTTTTCTTTTGTTTTGGCCTTGACGATCAAATCAATAAGGGTAAAAGAACATATATTGAGTGCTTCCTTCCATTTGGCTTCGAAGTCTTGGTTAACGAAGCCAAATGTGGGTGATTTTTTTTATACGTAAGCCCCTTGGTATCCTCTTTGTTGTTACATAATTCTGGAGAGAAATAATGTCCCACCATAGTTATATTTTGGGCACAGGGGTGTGAGGTGGTGAGTGGGTGAAAGGCAGAGGCAGGAGGCAGCATGAGTGCGGGCGTCGGGTGGGTGAAAGGCGGGAGGGTGGAGGCAGTGCGGGCATCGAGTGGGTGAAAGGCAGAGACGGGTGTGCAGCGGGTGGATGAAAGGCGGGAGGCCGGGCGGCGGGTGAAAGGCAAAGGCAGGAGGGCAGGAGAAAGGCAGAAGAGGGAGGCGGGCGAAAGGCAGAGGCAGGAGGGCAAGGCAGGGGCAGGGGGGTAAGGCAGGGGTTGGGGGGGAAGGCATGGGTGGTGGGGAAGGCGGGGGTGGGAAGATGGGGGGGAAGGCAGGAGGTAAAAGGCAGGGGTGGGGGGTAAAAGGCAGGGGCAGGGGTTAAAAGGCAGGGGGGAAGGCAGGGGGGAGGCAGGGGGGGAGGCAGGGGAGGGAGGCAGGGGCAGGGGGTGGTGTCACTGTGTCTGTCACTGTGTGTGTCATTGTGTCTGTTACTGTGTGTGTCAGTGTGTCTGTCACAGTGTGTGTCAGTGTGTTTGTCACTGTGTGTGTCAGTGTGTCTGTCACTGTGTGTGTCACTGTGTCTGTCACTGTGTGTCAGTCACTGTGTGTGTGTCACTGTGTGTGTGGGGGGGGAGGCAAAAACGGAGATGGGGGGGGCAAAAACAGAGCTGGGGGGGGTCAAAAACAGAGCTGGGGGAGGGACAAAACGGAGCTGGGGGGGCAAAAACGGAGCTGGGGGGGGGGGCAAAATGGAGCTGGGAGGGGCAAATATGCACACGTCTTAAGCAACTGGTTAAGCAGCAGCAACAGCAGCAATAGCCGGCACCACCAGGGAGCATTTCCTCACCTCAGGCAGCAGCAGCAGTGTGGCCGGGGGTTGGGGACCCATGGGTTAGAGCGCACCGCCCAATGAGAGCCGTGTGTGGGGGGGGGGGACACATGGAGGGGGGGAGGCGAGACACACCAGCCAATGAGAGCCGTGGGAGGGCAGGCAGACCGACGGACCAATCAAATTGTCTACAGACACTCACAACCAAGATTTTCAGTTTTATATATCTATATATATATAGATATTTAAAACACACAAATGAAAGGGACAAAGACAATCCACTTATTAGCACTCTAAATTACACCTAAAGAAAATCTACTAATAAAGATTATATTGAAAGAACCAGATGCTCTGCCGAGTCAGAAAAATGAACAAGATTTTATTAGGATAACAGCAAGACACACTAACTTAAAAACATAAATATACTAAAGACAGCCAAAAAATATATATATCAAAAAAATAAATATATGGAAAAAGGACTATTAATCAAATAAGTAAACTATATATGAAACAAAAAGACTAGATGCGGCACCCTGGACAACGCTCACTCTGGTCACCCCTGAAACACGGCTTGGACTACGACCTATCTCCACTCTCCCACTCCCTGACTTCGGCAGGCATCATTCACGTTCTATCTCTACACCGTTACCACGGCAGTTTGTCTACCCTTACTTACACCTGGCCTGGCCCAAACGCTTCCAATACCACACTCCGGACAACACTCCTTTGCTGCGGGTGTGTGTATTATATCCACGCTCCCCCTTCATCTCAAGGACGGTCTATCTGGCGGCTAGCACCGCGTAACATTATGTCGATTCCCACAAGACGCACCAGCCACTGTCCACAGCTTCTCCTCCAATCTGCTTCAGCCATAACCGCCAGGGCGGATCAAATTGTGGCCTTACCCACCAATGTCGCAGCACTCTCAGACAGGGTCCCCGACCTCGGCGACTCAGCTCCGATGTAGGATTTTCCTCCCCCAAAGCCCTTATGCAGGTGAACCAGCAAGATTGTAGGGGTTTCCTAACCATTGTGAGGTGCGTTTGAAATGGCCCCTCATCTCTAAACAGATACTGATCGCAAGAAGGTAGCCTTACATTTATCACCTCCCTCACTGTAAGCGCCGCCTGGCGTGGCCCTCCCCCCCTGTTTGGGAGCGAACGTTCTGACCTTACCAGATTAGACCCCGGCATTTAATGCTGAGTTTCAACAAGTTAAATTCTATTCTCCCCGCTTCGTCGTAGAATGGCATTCTGTTTCTCTCCTCTCTCCCCCCAGATCACTCATGGACGGCGAATGGTGACCGCATATGCGTGGAAATTCCGGACTCTAGCATCCGAGACTAACTGGGACAAGAGGCTCTCGTCTGCCGTGTTTATGCAAGGCCTGGCAGATCCATCAAGGCTGAACGCTCTCGCCAATCCAGGCCTGTATCAAGTTGTTATGTCCTCATTGATTTGGCTGTCGCGTTGGTATCAAGTGTATCCAGTCCCCTCAGAGGCGGGGGTCAGCGCCATCGCGTCCATCAACTTCAAGTTCCGTTCTCCAGTACGTCCGAGCAACCCAACTTCCCCCCTCTCCTGCTCCCCCACGTTCTACCATACCTCTTCGTCCTGCACGGATTTGCCAGAGCCTTCAATTGGGGTAACACGCACCGCAGCACCGATCACTGCAGTTTCCCCGCCACGCCGGGGGAATTGTGTTTCTAGCTGCGATCCTGAACATCTGGTTTCGGTGTAGTCCACGTGCGTCCCGGGAAACGGGAACAAGCATCCCGACGCTACAGACTCGCTCTCTCTGGGTGTACTGTCTCCTCCCGTCCCCTTTCTAAACGTAACGTCTTCCCTAAGCACACTTCACATTCCGTCAGCCCCTCTTCAGAAGCGATAAGCTTCTCCAAGACTTGCTAACCTCCTCCCGTCTTCATTATGACTGCAGGATGCTGGAGGAAACTTCGTGGATCTGTGAATGCGCCACGGTTAAACACCGCATACCACTCGTTGAGAAAGAAGGTTCCCATCGCCCTCGTCGGTAATCGACGGGGATGGAACGTCCTATTCAGGTCCGTAAATCTTACCCCGCCCACTCGTCCTTATAGACGGCATCAACCTTGCTTCTGTCCTCAAATCTTCTGCACATGAGATCTTAGTACGTCTCGATGGCCATTACACGCTCCTGACTACCCATCACCAACTTGGTCGTCCTTGGGCTACAGTCTTAAAACTCTCTCCTTGAGCTGGAACTTCCTCTTGCTTCATTTTCCTGGAGGCCGGGTCGAGACGAGAACCGTACATCAACTCTGGCCCTACCTCTGTTTTTCCCGTCGAAGTTATTCTAATGCTTCCGTTTACCATCAATTCCGGGATGTTTTCAAATGAGGTCAGTTCCAGACCTCTTTCCGCCACACCAGGACTTGACTGATTGTCCATCGATCTAGTTCTAGGTAACTACTCTCCCTACCCAGGCCAAGACCTAACCCCTTGGTCGTTCCAGAGATCACGCTACTGATGAATAGTATCCAGGGAGAATTCTCAGAAAGTCTTATAATTCGTCACTCTTTCCGAATCCACCACAGGGCTTGGGTGTTTTTCTTCGTCTCAAAGAACAAAAGGACGGGTCGTTGAGGCCTTGACTAGTCAGACTAAGAGGGTTAAACAAGAAAACCACATCAGTTTAAACAATCGTTACCCGCGCCCTACACCACCCAACGCAGCCCCCCTACCAAACACCACACTTACCGGCCCGAGACCCCCCTATTAGACCGAACTTTGTAAATCTTACAGGGGGCCAAAGAATTGGTATTTTCCAAGTTTGGATCTACGTTAGTTGCCTATACCTGGTGCGCAATCAGGAAGGTGGGGGGATGAATGAGACGGGCCTATACAACGCGTAGATGAGAGCACTACAGACTACTGTAATAGAACCTTTTGGGCCATATGTAATGCTCACTCCCGCTGTGCCTCCAGGATTTCCAATTCACTCAAGCGTCTTTCGGTAAGGTACCATAAAGATAGTTTTTGGATATCACTTGTTAGACTTGGAGTGATATCCTGGATTTTTTTTCTCCAAGTACTCCCAGTACCATATACGCCACACCTCCTACAAGCCATCACTTATCCCTCTCCGATGACACAACCATTTTGTAACGCCAACACTAGAGAAGTCACCGATTTCATACACCGACACTCGTGTGTCCTGGGAGTAATCATTTTCCGAGAGGGGTTTATGATGGACTCCCGTATAAACTTCAAGCAGTCCTGACTGGCCAAGACCCAAACGTCTTCTCACGGTCATACAACGTTTTTAAAGGGTTCTAAATTACTATCCGATCGTAGTTATCAAGATTTTGTTCCAACCATTGTGGCACCGCCTCACTGTGCTTCATCCAAAAAAGTAGCTGAATACGCTTCTGCTATGGTCACCCAGGCCATCATGCCAAGCGCCTAACCGAACAAACTCCAAGGAAGCACTTTTATATCCGCCAGCCTATTCTTACTCCTCATCCCAACATCGAACTCTCCTTCAGTCCTGGAGGTCGTGAGCAGTTCTGGATTGCGGGCGCTGGTGCCGTTTTATTTGTCCCAAAACCCACGCCACCCCACATAGTTGACAAATCCCTGTGCATATTTTTCCAAGAAAAATTATCTCTCTGCCGAGCAGGAACATATGACGGTGTAACAGTGAACCTTCCTGGCCGTGAAGGTGGCTCTTCAATGAGTGGACAGACACCTGCTGAGGGTCGAAAGAGCCGTTTATACACATTCTCATACGAGACCAAACAACGAAACCTTCTTTTTACATAGTAGTAAACGCTCGTACGCCGAATAAATGGTCACACCGACAGGCTCGTTGGCTCTCTTTTTTTTTTGTTCTCGAAATTCGAGTTTTCACTTCACCTTTCCTATATTCCCGACCAAGAACGTCAAAGGCACGACCTACACCATCCAATCATCGTGGGCTGCAAGGAGAGGCGGGTGAGAAAGGAAAAAATAAAAGGAAAAGTAACTAATATCTAGCAGAAAGACAAATGTGCCAGGAATACTGAGGGACTTACACAAGGAACAATTTAAAATATTGAGAGTGTGAGCTCAATTCCGTCAAACGTGACGGTTATGGCCCGGCTTGACGAGCACGGCACTCAAACCTCGGAGCGATGCCCGCAAGACACCGTATGCCGGGTCACACGAACATCGGGTAGCCATGATGCCCGCCTATACTGTCATGCATGCAATGGGCCCCCTGAGGAGTCCCTGGTGTCGCGCAGATAGAAAAAGTGGAAAAATGGAGGACTGCGATCGGGCGGAGGTGACGTTCGTTGTGGACCTCTGGACCCCCAGGTAGGAGGAGAGGGGAAACCGCCATCGAACCGGACCCTACTGGGCTCTCGAGGCTTCGGCCCGCGCCTGGGACAATCCCCCGGCGTGCGCGCCATGTTACATGTCGTCGGGGCCGTAGACCGGGACAAAAAATGCTCAAATAAAGCTCGGCCGAGCGGACAGTATCAAGCTTCCACCATGAAGAGGATTCTCTGCCACATCTTCTTTCAGTAAGTCTTGACAAGATTGTTTGCACTATCCCCAAGACACAGTCCAAGGACGTTGACATTCCCAGACACAACTCTTTGACCATGCAAATTTGTTACCAGCAGTCCTGTACTTGGGGGTCACTAACCTGCTAATCTGCAGTTCATCCGGAGGTTTTAAGAAGAGGCCAGCATGTCTCATCAAATTTCTGGATTTACGCCTGCGCCGGCTAAAGGAGATCAAGCAATGCCCCGCGTCAAGCGTCAGAGTTTCAAACCACCTCCTCATCGGCGGTTTAAAGGTTCTAACCGAGCCCACCTTAGTCCCCTCAACTGGCCCACATTGTCTATGACTTCATCGGTGTGAGTTCTAGCCCAGGTCCAGAGGAATATACACGGGGTAATCTTGGTGGTCGTGGAGACAGGTTCCCGAAGATGGGTCCCATTCATTCCACTTAAAGGAATTACCACCCGCCCCTCGCCATTAGCTATAGGTCTTACGACAGATTTCCGGATCATCATGTGCGCTCCCTTCGTGGGTCCTTGGTTTATCTGCCGAAATGACTACATTAATCGTTATCCAAATTTTGGGAGAGCTTCAACGAAGAGATTGGGACATCTGGCTATCTACCTTTCTCTTCTCGCCTATTCATCCTCAGTCCAAACTGAGACAACGAGATAACCAAATAATCCTGGAGAATGTGACGAAATAGGTTTTTATATCCCAGATTATGCCGGATGATTGGGCTACACTCCTCTTTGGGCAGGTATGCTCAAATCAATTCTGCACAAAAAACAGTTCCCCCCATGGGATCGCCCTTCTTTATAAATTTTGGGTTCCACCCTCCCTGTCTTCCCATCCCAACATTCCTTCTGTAGTACCAACCGTAGATGAACTGCATCCAAACCGCATGGTCCATGGATTCAGTCCTACCCCTTCTCACATCCTCACCGCAGATCGAAACTACAGCCATAATCGTCGTCGGTCTTCCTGACTCCCACAGTTACAAAACCAGGGATTTGGTATGGCTATCCTCTAGGAATATCCACCTCAAGGTACCATCTCCTAAACATGGCACCTAAGTTCCTGGGTCCCCTTCCCTATTTGTGAACAAATCAATCCCGTGGCATTCCGGCTCCAACTACCACCCATTATTTGAGATTTCCCACTGTCTTTCATGTGTCCCTCTTAACCATTATCTCTCCAGTCACTTCTTTCCGGATCAGACTCGTAAACGGATCCCATTACTGTCACAAAATAACGAGGAATACGAAGTTCAACTCTCTTTTTGATTCTCGCCTATCCAGGGGTCAGCTCCAGTTTCTTGGTGCAGTGAAGGGCTTTTGCACTGAAGAGAGGATCCTGGTACCTTCAAAGGACATTCATCTGCCCCGCCCTTCTTAAGTCCTAGAAAAAGTTTCCAGAAAACCGTTCTTGGGACCGTCGTAGGCGTTCCTGAAGAGGGGGGTACTGTCAGAATCGGCGTTCTCCTCGCTGTTCCCACACAGACCACTCCCTCCCCACACGGAGCCCCTGGACACACAAAACAATCCTGCCTTACCGGCCGTCCACGGCTCCGTGTCCCTGCTGCCGTCCGGGATCACTCCCTCGGCGATCCTCCTCTGCTCAGCGCGCGGTGCGGCCCCACCCCTCCTGCACGCACACTGCACGCACACCTGCACCATCCACTGGCTCGTTCACACCGTACACGAGTTACGGAGCACGCTCAGTTGCACACTCTATTCCCGTCCCCCCGCTAACCGTCACCCAGGCTCCGCCCCCGCACACTGCACGGGCATACTCAGGTTACTAACAAGACTCATCTGGCCTGTTATGCCTGCCCAATCTGCAGTTCCTCCCTGTAGCTCTTCCTGTCCCGCCTCCGTTCCTATTGGACCTGTTCCTGCTTTATCTGCTCCTCTTGCTCTCAGTCTTGCTTGACATAGTCCTCTGTATGGGAATGTACTTCTGGATTCTGTTCCAGTGTTTTCACAGTTCTGACGCAGCTGTATGACTAACCCCTCTGGCTCTCGATCTCGGCAACTCCTTGGACAATGCTCACTCTGGTAACCCTTGAACACGACTTGGACTACGACCTTCTTCCACTCTCCACTCCCTGACTTCGGCAAAGATCATTCACTCTATCTCTACAACCGGTACCGGCAAGTATTGTTACCTACTACACCTGGCCTGGCGAGACGCTTCATACCACACGCCGGAACAGCTCCCTTTCGGCGGGTGCGTGTATTACTACTTCCCCCTTCAGCTCAGGGGACGGGTCTGGTCTGCGGGCAGCACCGCGTAACATTCCTCTACCACTTGCCTTCTCGACCCCATTCCCTCCCATCTCCCTAAACCTCTTACTCCTACTAAATCCCTACGCTCACACACATTTTCCCTCTGCTCTGGTACCTTTCCACTCTTCCATTCAAACATGCAACAGTCATACCATTACTCAAAAACAGCAAGTGACCTACCTGTCTTTCTAACTATCGACCTTCTCCCTCCTGCCTTTGCCTCTAAACTCCTGAACGTCTTGTATTCTCTTGCTTGCTCCATTTTCTCAACACCACCTTTTCTCTCCTGGCCCTCTACAATCTGGGCTTCCGCACTGCTCGACTCCACGGAAACAGCCTCACTAAAATAACTGACGACCCTCCATGCTGCCAAGACAGAGGTCATTACACTCTACTCTATATACTCTACCCACTTTCTTGCCCTTTGACAACCGTGGACCACCCTCTTCTCCTTTCATATTCTCAATACTCTTGGTATTCGGAACAAAGCTCTATCTGGATTCTCATCCTACCTCTCCCATCGTACTTTCAGTGTCCTCTTCTGCTAGTCACCCTCCTCTATTGATCTCCTGTGGGGTACCCCGGGTCGTCCTGGGACTCTTCTCTTTTCCTCTGTACACACCTCTCTCAGGTGACCTAATAAACATCTTTTTGGTTTTAAATATCACTCTATGCTGACGACACACAAATATACTTTTCACACCCGATCTTACAACTGCTGTACAACCAAAGTTTCTGTATGTCTCTCGCTACTGTATATCATCCAGGATGGCCCTCCGTGCGCTTAAACTCAACATGGCTAAACAGAGCCCTCATACTTCCTCCCAAACCTGGCCCTACTACCTCTCTCTTCACATTACTTGTTGGAACTACGATCATTCACAGTAGCCCAAGCACGCTGCCTAGGGGTCACACTCGACTCCTCTCTCACATTCGCCCCCCTCACATTCAAAACATTTCTAAAACTTGTCGCTTTTTTCTCCGCAATATAACAAAAATACGCCCTTTCCCTCTGTTGCTCGACTGCAAAACTCTGCCTCAGTCCCTCTTCTCTCCCGCTTGATTACTGTAACCTCTGCTGTCCGCCTTCCTGCCTCTCATCTGTCTCCCTGCAATCTATCCTAAATGCTCTGCAGAATCACACTCTACTCTTTCCTAGATCTGTCTCAGCTCTCTCCCTCATGAAATCCCTCTCACTGGCTTCCGATCAAATCCCCATCTCACACTCCATTCTTCTCCTACTTTTAAGCTTTACCCTCTTCTGCCCCTCCTACATACTCAGCCCTAATTTCTCTAGCACCATCCCGACTCTTGCGTTCTGTTCAAGGATGTCTTCTTCTATACCCCCTTTGTATCTAAAGCCCTCTCCCGTCTTAAACCTTTCTCACTGACTGCCCCACCCTCTGGATTGCCCTTCCCCTCAGTACCCGACTAGCACCCTCTCTACACCTTTAAGACCCACCTTAAGACACACTTGCTTAAAGAAGCATATGAATAGCACTGTAGATATTCTGAACACATGATACATCTAGCTTGGCCCCTGCAACGCACTTACCAGAACTCCCTCCTACTGTCTTGTATGTTCTCCCTCCTACCAATTAGACGTAAGCTCCTCGGACAGGACTCCTCTTCCTTAATGTTACTATTAATGTCTAAGCACTTATTCCCATGACTGTTATTTTATTTATCTATGTTTTTATTTGATTACCAACCACTGTATTACTACTGTGAGCGCTATGTACATAATGACGCTATATAAATAAAGACATACATACATACATAATATATATATATAATATATATATAATATAATATAGTATTTATGTATCTATATATATATATATATATATATATATAAAACACACACAGATGAAAGGGACAAAGACAATCCCTTAATAGCACTCTAAATTACACCTAAAAAAAATCTGACTAATACTA
>WSYH01014739.1:0-15130 GCA_036426205.1 Ascaphus truei
TCACTATTGTGGTTGTGTGGTCTTATCCAGGCAGATGTGCCATTGATGGAGCAACGTCTTCTCCTCGTGGTCTTAGCGAGTCTTCAGTGTCTTGTGGTGTCACTCCCTCCGTGTTGAGATGGTGCGCTGGTGTTACACATGAAGAGGCTCTTACGTAGTCTTCAGTGCGTTGGGTGGCGGCTCCTCTGAGGCTATAGTCTGTACGGGTAGCCTCCCCCGTATGTCTCGCAGCTGCTTCTAGGTACTTCGGCTTGGGCTATCGGCGGCAGCGGCGTCCTCTTCTTTGCTTAGAGCATAGATCCGCCGTCTAATTCGGCCTTTCTACGCGCATTGGCAGCGGGCATGGGTGGTAGTGGTAGCAGCGGCATTGTGCCCTCCTCTTCTATGACGCGCCTTTTCTGCCCTTACGGTTGCCTCTCTCCCGACCATATCGGCCCCTGGCCACGTGCGGCCCCGCGGTGGCTCGCGCCTGGTAGCGCTCGCGCTTTGCGCTAGACGCATGAGATTGCACTGATCTTGGACCTTGATGAGTGTCTGGTGTGCCGGAGCGCTGCGATGCAGTTCCAGACAAAAGGTCTTTCTCTTACTCGGCATACGTGATAGAGGTTCGCACCGGCTGTCACGTGTCAAGTCAAGGGTATGCTGTAGTCCCCTTTCAATGAGGCTTTCGCCGGTATTAGCCCTGGCCCGGTAAGGACATATGCCTCTGACAGCTCTTGGTAGCATAAGTGGTTATCTTTTAATTGAGTATTGCCTTCTGCTCGACTGTGTATGGATTGCCAGCGGCGGCGACATGCGTATCCCAAGTGTGGTTTGTTTCCCAGGCCAACTCTAATTTAGCGCGGTGCGCTTCAATGTCAGTATCGTATTTTTCGCGGGCCTTTTGTGTCAGTGTGACTGTCCGTTTAGGCCTTGCGCCTGCCCTGCGCCTGTTGCAAGATGCCGCAGCGGTCATCGTGGTCTGAGAGATCGCTTTCCTGACGTGATGTCTGGTGAGGCTCTGAGTTCCTGCCATGCTGTAGGTGTGTGTAGCCTTTGCCAGTGCGTGGGGCGTGCGGTCTTTGTACCTGTCAGCGAGGGGTCTGTCTCGATGGTGCCGAGCGGTGTTGTCCTGCGGCGCGTGCCAGCGTTGGGTAGCTGTACTTACAGGGTTGTGTTGGCTCCTCACTGTGGGGCTGAGCAGCGGGGTGGGACTCAGACAGAGAAAAAGGCAGTTAGGTATTGTGAGAGAGGCACTGTTTGTTGCAAGGCTGCCGTGCAGTATGAGCTACTGTTTGTCTGTGAAAGCTGCAGACTGTGTGCACAGTTGCGAGGCTGCCTGTGTACTATTAGCAAAGTAAGGCTGTCACCTGTCTTTGCATAAAGCTGTGGTTAGTTGCTGTGTTAGAGGCTTGTGGCTTGTGTAGCAACGTGCTTGTGCAATGTGGTGAGAGACTGTGTTTATTTGTATGTAAGCTGCTTGCTTGTATCTTAGATAAAGGCTGTGGGTAGCAGCTCCTCTGTGTTATTTCCCAAGTCACACGGTCCTCTTTTTACTATTCTGAAGCCAGGGACGTTTGGTATGAATGGCTCCCGATAGCATTAAACACAGTTCCTTTAAATCACTCCAGTCTGTAATATTTCCTCCACTTTATGGGAAAAGGTAGCAGGGTAAGAGTGCTGTGGATGGTGTGTAGTGGTGATTATTAGTTAGAAAACGGTAGTAAAAAGAGATGGCCTCACCAAGGGGGATAAACAGAGAAAGGTTCTTTAACACTGTCTCCAGGGTTGAAAAAAGGAAGTGAGGTGCGGTGTGGGCAAAGGAATAGTCTAGGGGCAGACCATGTCTGAACAAACAGGAGGGGGGGCAGACTAGCCCATTCTGGTGAGGATTCAGAGACGTGCGTAGCAGCTCACTGATGTCATGCTCGCAGGCAGGAGGAGTGCAACATTGTTGCAAGCCACGCAGGCACAGTATGTGTCTGCAGACTCCATGCAGCTGGGAATAAATTCTGACAGGCAGAAGCTGCAAAGGAGAGAGGGGGGTGAGTGAGAAATGTGGCTCTTGTTCCATAACACCGTCATCTCTGAATTATTTTCCTTAGCCATGTCATAGTCTGAAAGTGCCTAGAATTTTTGACGAGCTGTTCATAAAAAAACATATTTTTAATTTCACGTCCCTCTAATATATAAACATTTTCAAATCATATTTCTTAGAAGAGATGCGTTTTGTTAAGGAATGAGATTTAATGAGTCGACAAAGATTGCCTGAAAGACTAAAAAAAAAAAGACTTAAAAAATTATTTTTGTCGACAAACACATGAAACTTACATATACAGTAATGACATAACTGAGGGATTGATCTATTTTATTTTCAACTAAAAAGCAAGTTCAAACCTCCCATTAATTCTATGTCTTTCAATGTTTGGCAAAGTAGTAAGGCATGACGACCTGACTACAATTGTAAGATAAAACATGACGAGAGGAGTTAAAATAAGCAACCTCTGTGACATAAGAAATAAAATTACTAGTATTGTTAAATAAGGAGCGGGCAGTACTTACATTGGAGTAATACAATTCTAATGAGTAAATTACAGTTCTCCAAAGCGACTATTCCGGGCTATTTTCTAATGAAAATTCCCATTGAAATCAATCGAGATTTTCAACAGAAAAAGACCCGAATAGCCAGTTTGAAATATATTCCATTTACTTACACCTCAGAAAAACTGATAAATATTAACATGACTAAAGAACATTGGAAACTGACTTAACACCTAAATAGGAAATACAGTTTACTGAGGAAATGGCAATAACGATTGGATAGTTAGAATCCCTCATAAAGGGAGGTAACTTGGAACCAACTTAAGTTGCTGGTAAAAACTGATTGTTCTTACACGGAGGTGAATTATTTTAGCAATTGGTTTAGCCAATCGATCATCATGCCAGTTCCAATGAAGTACATTCTTATATTATGACTATAGAAGTGCAAATATCTTACAGCCCGGTTTGTGAAAATAGTAGCAAAATGTATAAGATTTTAGCAAAAACTTTCTCAAACCTATACACGTCTATAGTATTTAGTTTACCCATTTCATATTTTCGACATAACAATGTTGTGATCATTGTCACGTTTGCAAATGTTTGTCTCTCTTTCGATTTCTCTATCTCACTGTTTCCCACTCACTCTATCTCTTGAAATCTCACTTATTACAGTCTAGCCAAATGTTGCTAATTTTTTTTGTTTTTGCGAGTTCAATATTCACAGGTTTCCCACTACAAAAGTTTCACACATATCTAGTTATGGCCATCAACCTATCCATAGCAAGTTTATTGCTTGCTATGGAAATACAAAACCAAAATATTCCATAAACAATGAACAAAAACCCTTAAGGTTCCATGAAGTAACCAAGCCACAAAAATAATATCTTGACTATAGTTGTCAGGGCCAGTTTAACGATTAGGCCAACTAGGCAGCCGCCTAGGGCAGCAGAATTTGGCGGGTGGCACATTTTCGCCTAGTTTTCCTAGTACAGTTTAATCAGGGCTGCAGGATCTCCCAAGCACGGAGAGAGCAGGACGGATGCTAGGGGGCTGGACAATTTCCTCCATCCTGATTGGCTGCAGCTAGGTAATGCAGCCAATAAGGAGGATGAGTCAGGAGCATGGGGTGGTGTCAAGCAGAAGAGGCTGCAGCAGAAGAGAGGTGAGACTATGGGGGCGATTCACAAAATGCCCTTATAGCGTGCTAATGCCTGATCTGCTATTCACAAAGCAGTGATAACAGTGCAGTAGCATGCTATAATGGCTTTTTTACGCCCCTAAACAGTCAGAGACAAAAAAGTCATCCGATAGGGCAGAAAAAAGGCAAAAGCGCAATTTGTTGCCAGTTACAGCTATTCACAAAGCTGTGATAAGTTTATCGGTGTCTAAAAGGTCGCAATATTTTTGCACCAGCTAACAGATGGCGCACAAAAGATTGCGAGATGCATAAAAGTATGTTTTTTTTCAGCATTGGTATCAATCCTGAGGACAGGGGGGTTTCCAGATGGTCCCCACTGGTGTCTGGGGGCCCCACAGGGGTCTGGGGGTCCTTGGTGGTCCCTGCGGGTGTCTGGGGGCATCCAGATGGCCCCCTCAGGTGTATGGGGGCCCCACAGGTGTCTGGTGTCTGGGGTCCACAGGTAGTCCTTGTGGGTGTCCGGGGGCTTCCAAGTGATCCCCACGGGTGTCAGGGGGCCCAAGCTCTCCTGCGGTACCAATCAAGTGCCGCAAAATATATGTGCAATACATTGATATAATTACTATTAATTTAAAACCAGAGACAGCACATAAAACACAGACAAAGCTCAGTTTTAGCATATCCAGTGAAAATCATACACGGTACAGTGCCTAAATATATATGTATAAATATCTATTAAGTAAAATGGTCTTTTAGTTTGACATTTTTGGCCAAAATTGTTGTAAGCCCCTGAGCCAACGACACGGCAGACCACAATTCAGGGGTCCCTAACGCTAATATAAATTCTTAATAACCTGTGTAATAACAGGAAGAATGATTTATAGTAAATCTGTCAATATTAGTTGCAAAGTTCTAGTGTTTCAGCTAGTCCTGGCTGATTGGAGGTTGGCAACCTCCTACTTAATTTAAGCTCACCCCCTCCCACATTTAAATGGTTAAGGGCTCACTCCATAGCATCTTCCACACATTGGAACTTTTTTGCTTGCAGGATGGTTGTGACATCTCTAATACAGAGTGCCTTTCCTGGTAATGTACAGGTTAATAAAGGCTTCAATCAGACTTAGAACTTTGCAACTAATATTGACAGATTTACTATAAATCATTCTTCCTGTTATTACACAGGTTATTAAGAATTTATATTAGCGTTAGGGACCCCTGAATTGTGGTCTGCCGTGACGTTGGCATGATGTCGATCATGCAATAAAGGACTTTTATTCATTTTGGTGTTTAGCCCCTGCATTTGCTCTGCTGTGCTCCGCTTACCTCCCGCAGGATTTTTTGTACAATAAAAAGATACAATCTAATGGCTCCTAACCCCTTAATCACCTCAGCGGTTAGTGACCTCTATAGTCATTAAGGGGTTAACTCACCCTCCCCCGCTACTATAAATATGGGCATGTGATGGCAAAGGGAGTGATGTCACATCCTTTCCAAAAATTGACTCTCACATGGTCTCATATAACCAATCAGATTGGGGGTATACATCTCACAATCTGATTGGTTGAAGTAACATGTGACGGCAGCCATCTTGGTTTTGGTGACGTCATCTTAAAGGGAAAGGAAGCACAGCCTTTCTGATTGGCTGGCTTCACTCCCTTTACATGACCTCACTTCCAAAAAAATAAAAAATTGTCTCATGGTTATCCTAGCTAATCAGATTGTGTGGGAACCATTTCTCGGTTAAATGTGACATCATAGGTCTTATTTAAGGCCTGTACCTTCTCAGTTTATGCTAAGAAGGTGAAGGAGCAACAGCTCCTCCATATTTGATTACAATTAACAGATGTAGAAAAGAAAGAAGAAGAAAACAGCTTTCTGTTTTTAGGACCTGGCTTCTTTGTTCGAGAGCTTATGAGACTCCGGGAATCAGAGGCTAAAGACATCTAAAGGTAAGAAAAAACATTGAATGTATGTTATTTTAATTTTACAGGGTTTTTCATTGTATCTTTTTCATTGTATTTTTTTCATTGCCAATTGATTGCCAAAGTATTTATGTATGCCCCTTTAGGGCTATACATACATACAGTAACAAGCAATGTATTTCTTTGCCAAATGCTTGCTTTTATTTATTTTAAATGTATTTTGGTTGTTCGCTTTTAATTATTTCTGCTATTTATTTTGTGTTTGATTTTTAATTATGGGATTTTTTGTTGTGTTTTCAATTTATATTTATTTGTATTTTGGTTCTTTGCTTTTAATTATTTCTGTTATTTTTTTGGCGTTTAATTATGATTTATTTTTGGTCTTAAGTTTTTTAATAATGGTGTTTATTTGGAGTTTTTTTTTATACATTGATTTTTTTTGGTGTTTTAATGTTTAATTCTGGTGCTTATTTGGTGTTTGCTTGATTGATTTCTGGTCATTTTGTTGTGTCTACTTTTTAATTGTTGTTTATTTGGTGATTGATTTGATTGAATTTGATATTGTTGGTGGTTGTTTATTTTTTAGGTTGACCATTGACTGCCATAGTTTTAAATCATGCCCATTTTATATGTGCATGATGTAACACTGTGTCAATCAATTGTTTTCTTGGCATTTGTAATGTTGTTTTTTCCATGTAATGTGTTTTATTTTGGGCTTGCTTTTTTTTTAGCTTCCACATTTATTGCTATGGTGGCAAAGCTTGCCCATAGTATATGGGCATGCTTTACACTATGCCAATCAATGGGTAGTGGGGGTGGTGTCACAGGGTAGGGTGGTTAGGCCTCCCGGGTGGGTGGCAGGGAGGGTGGGTAAACCCCTTAATTACTATAACTATTACTAACCGCTAAGGTGATTAAAGGGTTAGGGGCCATTTGTTTGTATTTTTTAATTGTACTGTTGCTGTTGCTGCCCACAGAGGACAATGACAGTGATGAGGATGAGGACAGCCTGCATCATGGCAGGGGTAAGTGCAAGTTGTATTTACTTTTTGCTGCTTGTTTATTTTAAATAGGCAAATGCACTATTATCCATAACTGGATAATAGTAAGTTTGCCCATTACTGCACTGTATGCATTAAGGGGTGCGGTTCAGCTCAGGAGACCCCCGGCTCCCACACACTATTAATACAAATAAATTAAAGCAGCTTCATTACCATAGCGGATAGCCGCTATGGTAATGATTTTTTAAAACCTTTATTTGTGTTTTGATACTAGGGTTTGGGAGCATGAGGTTTCTAAGCTGAACCACGTTGATTTCAGCCTCGGCGACCCCTACTTCCCGAGATACAGGACCTGGTGCCGGTATCCCAGTGCGGGATTTAAATCCCCCCAGTCACGTGACGCGGGAGATTTAAAAGCACAGGGTATCCCTGCATCCCATACCGGGGTTTGTATCTCGGGAAGTAAGGGGTCCCCAAGGCTGAAATCAATGCGGCTCAGTTCAGGAGACCCCCTGCTCCCACACACTATTATGAAAATCAATATTTTTAATGCACGATCGCCTGTAAGAGCCAGGCATGGAGACGCCATTAGTTATCGCGCTATAGAATTTATAGCACGATAGCACTTATACAAAAAACAAGTATGACAATAGTGTATTTTTTTATCGATTTTAAAAAAAATGGGGTTTATTCTTAGTAAATACCATTTTTGGCCTCATGCTTTAGTACACAATAAATATATGCATAGTCGGGCGCAAATAGACTGATTTTATCACTGCTTTGTGAATCTATGCTGCTATGTGTCTGTCCTGTCGTGTGCCTGTGTGTTTTGTTCCTTCCTGTGTGTATTTGTTCTGTCCTATTGTGTGTGTGTGTGTGTGTGTGTGTGTGTGTGTGTGTGTGTGTGTGTGTGTGTGTGTGTGTCCTGTGGCTTTCCTGTTAAGGGTCTATTGAGGGGAGTTAAAGAAGCACACGGATTGGAAGAGAATACAAGTAAGGGGAAGAGAATGACCAGGACGGGAAGATAATGACACGGATCCGCTGACATAAATGACAGGAGGGGAGATCTATTCCACACGGTGGGGAGGAGAATGACACTCATACGGGCATCCGGACTCCCCCACTATGGTCTCGTATCATTCCCAGACTTTTTTCTCCTATTACCTAGCATGTTAATCTAATGACGACATTTCCCTATCCTACTTTACCCTCCGGCCTTGTCTCTCTCATTTACCAGCATTTTAATATATAATTACACACTTGGAGATATAAACATTACAATATATAATAATATACTTTTAAAATCTTAAATTAAGATTTGTATAATATTACATTTATTCTAATTTTTTATCTTATAAAATTAATTATTTTTTACCCTGCCATCGTCTACGCCCCCCCCCTCTTGCGGTCATCCCCCTTGTTCTTTTTCCGCTTCGCTCGCCCTCCCCTGCCATACACCCAGGCGCCAACTACCCCTTGCCTGTCCTGTTCCTCTGTTCTGCATTAGCTGTTCTAGTTGAGGACACAATTTCTATCATTTTCCGCACACTACATGATTCTCCCGTTATCTATGTAAATCTCTACATACAGAAAGTTATGTACACTCAAACTGAGTTCTCTTTTATGGAATTCTGCAAATGCTATTATTATTGCTGTTCCAAGAACTGTATTGGTTTGCCTCTTTATGATTGAGTTCTGCCAATGACTTACAAAAAAATGTATTGCACTGGTTTCATTGTATTATTGATTTTAACATTAGTGCACTATAGTTACTGTACTTTAGGACACAGCTGTGTTTCTGCATTACTTCATGAGAAAGCTCCAAAATTGGCATTCACAACATTGAATTGTACCTGGAATATATTTGTTTCTAACTACAAACAGTGCACTAGATTACTCACAATTCTAAGGAGAACTGGAGTCAAATATCATGAAATACAAATATGATTGGAACACGTTATGGACCTACTAAACACAGACACAGATCTCTCTATCAGTGGGGGTGTCCACAGGGAACATTATATAGAATTCCGAATTTACCTGTATTTATCCAAGTCTCCCTGGTTGTGAAACTGGGACAAAAGTTGAGCAAGAATAGCACCAGGTTTCTCAAGAAAGATGGTATTGTTTCTACCACTGGGATTATTTTACTTCATAGAACTTGAAATATTTTCTGTCGCAGTTTACACACCCGATATACTAAGTCAATATTTGCCAGTCAGCACAGTTTATGTGAAGGCAAATGAAGGATAATACTTCTGAGGCCATTGCCATCATTACTAAATTATAATACTAATAACACAAATGTGTACAAACTATTAGCATAGAAATGTCAAATGATAGTGATGAAACCATGCACTACTTATTTCCTATTTCTCACTCTTGTATATCCTATTTAAATACTGGCAGACCAAGCATATCCCATGTGTGTGTGTTTGTTTTCAAAATCATTCTGTACTATGAGAAAAATACTTGTAGGATTTTTTAAACCAATTCTGGAATGCACATTTTTAAATGTAATATAATAGGTAAATTCCATTTTTAGTTTCTATACCAACACCATTAACAAGTCAACATTCCCTTCCTCCTTTCTGAACGGGGCTCTGGCCCACCCCTTTTTGAGCCTCTCTCTCCTCTAACCGAGTGCACCAATTGTATGTAGCTCTTTTGTGAACGCTCTGCAATAAGGTAACGACTGTGGTGCATGTACCTGTGTCTCGCGAGCTCTGAGCCTACGCGCAGTTTGGGAGGCCTGGGGCTCATACCTTATTCTCACCGGTCGGCACAGATGCCCTCACACTTGCTCCAGATTCCCCATGTTTATAGAGAATTATACCCCATGAGCAAGATACATCCACACAACAGAATGTTATGCTTCACACATGAACCTTTTATTATATCATGCATAAAGAAAAAATGATCTGCCTACTAACCATTAACTACACACACACCACCGGGCTCCGTCCCCACCTTATTAGGTATAATTTCCTACATCGGTGGCTCTGCCACTACTCCCTAGGAGATAATGTCTTATAACCATTAGAGTCATGGTAACCTAGTGATTTGCACAGTTGGCCCAATTATTTTCGTGGGAAGGCGGATCAGCACCTGGTCCGGTGTATGTGGCACTTATAAAATAACAAATGACCTTCCTGTCACTGCGATGACCTGCGACCTCACGCAGTGTCCTAGCTTGCTGCTCCAGCCTTTCTCCGTCACTTACCTTGCCTGCAACGCCGTCTTATCCAATCCAAGATGCTCGCCGCAGCTCTCCCGCAGAACCCATAAAACACAAACAAAAAGCCAAGCCACACTAATGGTAAATTCCCTACTCACACTAACCGCCGTCCTTATAAAACAAGCACCATTCACTACGATGACAGGCGGAAGTACCCTCGGACAACCGAAAGAACCGTACGTCCTTTTTTCTCCGCTTTCACCTAATCGTCCATTTCCCTGCCCTCCTCATCGCCCCGTCTCCCCTTTTTTTCTTCCTCCTCTATTTCCTCCCTACCTCCCCTCATCACCCTCCCCTCCTCTCTTCCTTTCCCCGACCTCCCCACCTCATCCCTTTTCCTCCTCTACTTCCCTCTTCTCCGCACCCGCTGGTCTCAGCCTCAGCTACTCTCTCGCCGTTCGGAGTTCAGATTTCAAAACCCTCCAACAGTCCTCCCAAATGGTTACCCTTCGCGCCGCATTCTCTCGGCATGCGCGGCCCAACTTTTACCAGTGCCCTTTCTGACCGAATGACTAATGGGCCGAGGCCTTGTGATTCCAGCGCGGAACCTTTTATTACCTTGCACATCCTACATGTTTTAGTGAATTTGCCGGTCCCATGTCTTCCCCACAACTTTGCTCTTTGGTCCTCTTCTTTGCTGCACTGACTTGCCATTTAGTGAACCCCTCGCAATCGAATAGTCGCTGATCGATCACAAGGAGAACGGATTGACAGCAACTTCGAGCTAATTCCTTACAATTGGTGGATTGTAATTGAATGCACCATATTAAGGGGACAAAATTCATTTTGGACTGCTTTTAAGATAATATAAAGGGCACCGACCAGGTGTGGGTGCAATAGTAATTTTGTACTGGTACAAACCGGCACCAGTGCACAGACAACCAAGTACATTGAATCCCTTACCAGCTTCTCCTGACGAGGAGTTACATCCCCAGGTTTCATAGAGATGATGGAAAAGTAAACTTACTGCAATGTCTCTCTTTAAACATTTCTGTAACTGCAATGTTGACTTTAGACTTAACGATTACAGCGGGCCGTATCCGAACATTTCCTTCACAGAGCCATGTTTGTGAACTCTGTTGTTTCTCCACGCGCATTCACGTCATTATTCTGAAATTCTTCCGTTACAAAAACGCTGCCAGGAATGCGAACGCGGAACTAGTTAAACCTAGTAAACACGCGAAAATAGGGGTAATACCAGACCAGTAGAATGTGTATCAGTCCAAATAGTCCTGGAGATGATGACTAGTGATTAGTCTCAACTCAGCAGTGCATATGCTGGAAAAGAAAAAGAACAGATAATAGTGCCGGTAATCACCACAGGGGGGGGATTGCACGATCCCTAGCAATGACAAACATACATCAACATAAACACGAGCACTGCCTAAATCAAATTAATAAAACGACATATTTATATTGTGTGAACGTGCTAAACCGCATCCGAGGGGTAACATTACACCTAACTCACAAAATGCTCGAATGGTACTTCAACGATCTGATTCGTGCAGCTGGTCTCTCAAGATGGGCGACCGGAGCACTTGGCTGCGTCTACAGTACTGAGATGCCAGCAGATACTCAGATGCAGGCATCTGGGCGACGTTCTTCCACACATCCGTTGTAATTTTCTCACACCGGCTCACATGACCAGTCCTCCAGTCCTCCTCGACAGCCGCACTGTCGCCTCCACCTCGGTTTAAAGCCTTATTGGAGACTTTCAGATTTTCCTTTGGAAGCCGACGCTATCACCACACGGAACCTCCTAAAAACAACTTGAACTACTCCCGACCGCTTTTCAGTACGCATGCGCGTACTTCTTCAAGTGATGTGCTTTCTAATTCGTCTCTAGGTATATAACCTAAGTCCAAAGTGCCTGGTTGGTTATTGGATAGTTGGGTATTACCCCCCACTTAGTGCTAATAGTACACAGCACTAAACAACGGCCTCTGCTAATCAACTACCATAACGCGAACAACGCAAACTTAATTGGTATGACGAAAAAATGAGGAAAACGTTAAAAAAACAGTTAAAGACTTAAAATATAACTCGGTGGGCAGAACAAGATGAACTATACTGACTTAAAATGGATGATACATAAATAATTATCAAAAGGCTTGAGTTTCAAAGTCGTATTCATTCCTTAGGGAGCGAGTTTTAAGTTCATATATCCGTAAAGCCTCACGTATAACTGGCCTGCTGGGTCCCTACTTCTCTCTACTCCCCCCCTGGTTTTACCTCAAACGTGCTCAATTGCCCGACAAGATAGACCTTGGGATTTTTATCGTGGTACAGATAAAATTATGTGAGACCTATGTGTCACTAGCCCTTCTTAATGTTGTAATATGCCAGAGGACACGTCTCTGGATGTTCTCACTCTCTCCCTGTTCTGTCTGCCCCATATTGGCAAAGCCACAAGGGCAATTGCAATAAATATATACATCATTAGAGTGGCAGTTGATGAAATATATAATAGGTAACTCCTCTGTAACATTTGATGTATAACTTTTTTTGAATTTTACTAAATGAACATGCTTCTCTATCTACTCTGCTATATGCAGACATGCACTTACCTTCTTATGTCCCCTGCTTCTCTTCGCCTCTCCTTAGCCTCCGCTTTTCTATAGTCCTCTCCCTTATCTAACCCTCTTCCCTTACTATCTACTGGTGGCCTCTCCCTATTCCCCTTCATCTAATTCTGCTTCTTCTCTTCTCCTCCCTCTCGCCAAGATCTCCTCTTCTTTCCCCTGTCCTTTATCTTTCGCCTTCCGTCATTCTCCTTTTGCTTCTTCCTATGCCGCTTTTTCTTGCCTCCCTTTTTTCCTCACTTTGCCTCCACCTTTTCCCTTCCCTCCTCTTTTCTTTCTCTGCTTTTTTTGGTTCACCGACAACTGGGAGCTTTTGGATTTAAAGATTAATTTCAGCCGTATAAAATATACCCTGTTTGGCATTTTATTTGGAGGATATCTGCCAATACTATCATCCTTTTTAATAAATAGGCCAATCTTTATTTATAATTTTTTTAATTTTTTGCCCATCTATTATATAATTGAGTATGAACGCTACCCCCCTGGTTGTGACGTTATTTATTGTTTCCTTCTTTTGACCCATATTGAGTAAAGGTCCCCTATTGATCTCATTGACCTATTAAAAAGCCTCTTTTAAATTCAAACTCCAACTCTGGTATTTTCTAATATGAATTTTTGGTTTAGATCTTCTGCCTTGGCTATCTTAAAATCTCGTTTCTTAAGCAGTTACTTTAGACGATACCAAATTGTCGCCTTTTAGAATCTTTCGCAGGCACTGCGGTTTGGTGACTATCCCCGCGCCAATAGTTTTTGCCCTGCACAGGCTTAAAAAAGGTTTTTTGTGGTGCATATCTCATCTTTTACATATATGTGTGAGGGTCCCAAAAAATCAATGTGTTCATACTACAAACTACAGGTGAATTTTAAATTAAGGTTGATTTGTGTATCGTTTAGATAAGGTGCAAAATCATTAGAATCCGATTGCCTGACCAAATGAAAATCACATCATCAATGTAGGCGCCGCCAAGCACCCGGTTTGCTCCTAGGGGACAGTTTTCCAAATGAACTCCTCCTCCTCTCCCAACTCCTGTCCTGAAATAAGTTGTGCAACCTAGCTCAAACCTCGTGCCAAGGCGTTACACTTTCTGAAGTCCTAAGTGGGAATTAAATTGAAATAATTGTGTTAAAACTACACCACATACGCTCCATCAAACCATCCCATCTCTATGATCAGTGAATAGCCACTGGAATGTTCCAGTTTGTGCGAGACCGTCCTGGCTCCTGGATGATGGTCGATAACGGTGCTATAAGGATGCTGTTACACAATCATCTGTACTACCCCCAGCCCCCGCGCGGCCGGCCCCCCACGTGGGGAACGAGTATCCTTGCTGCCATTTAAGATCTTTTAAAAATTTGTAGCGTATGTGTCGTGTCTCGCAAATCAGTATCTACCACCATTGACTACAGGGTTAATATGGTGCATCTATAAAGTTGCTCCGTACGTTTGTTTGTGGACAAAGTGAAGCGACCCCGTCAGGACTACAACATGTAAATAAAAAACATATAAAGCAATAATTGTGCAGTATTGTGATTATTTGTTGGCTTGTTCAAGAATCTTGGCTCTTGGGGAAAACCTACTTACAGCAACATAGAAGAAAATTCGCATTTGTCTGACTCTGTCAGGTAGTGAAGAAATGATGAGGTTTCTTTAAGGTGTACTTATATCCCCACTTGGTCTTGGCACATATGGATAAGCTCAGAGTTGGTAAGATTCAAATTCCCATAAGGTATATGTGGACAAAGAGCAGAGAAATAGACCGATGGTGTAGGTTGTAGAACAGGATTTTATAAATAGCAAGTTAAAAGACATGTACTCACACTCTGTACATGTATATAATGCACATAAAGGTATCTTTAGCGCTGTGTGCGCCCGCTGTCGCTTCTCCCCGTCCTCCTCTATCCCCAGTCCTGCTGCCGGCAATGGCGTGTGACGTCACGTCCCTCTGAACGGCTGATCGTATCCAAAGGAAGTAGGCTGTGGCACGCTGGGAGAGGAATCGCGGGTGAATACAAACGGCTGGAATCTGGAGTCTTCTCTTCAAAGCAGCTGCTGCTTGATGAGATGGCTCTACGCGTTTCGCTGTCGCATACAGCTTCGTCAGGAGCGTCATGACGTGTAGTGTGGGCGTCACATACTTATACTGGTGGAGTCTAATTGACTGTGTGTTGTCTATCTGATTGAACTCATTATTATTTAATTTAACCCACATGGTTGCCTTTACATAGGCACAATCATCTCTGTGGTTCAAAACATAAAATCACTGTTATATCAATACATTATGAATTACATATTAAATAGGTGATACAATCTTTAATAATTTTAAAACCAAAGTAAAAAAAAAAAAAGAAAAATGCTCATACAGTATAAACAAATAATACAATTGGAAACTATTTATTAATGGCTAACTTCAAATTTTGCATATACTTCATTAAAATATGTAAAACGTATTTGAAAACTCATAGAACGAGAGAGGGAAAAAAAGGACAAGAGAGACATGGAAAAACATATGTTAGTATATCAGATATTTTCTTCAAAAGAACATATATAAGAGGTTTTTAGAGTAATATGGATTGCATACCAATAGAGGTCAATTTAAATAAAAGCATTAATCCAATGGGAGCACTGTATTGTAGTTCATTATCAAAATGAGATTTGGCTAATATTTACATTAAAAGACATTGAAATGTATTAAAGTGAGAAAATACAATTAGATTTACAATAAATATTA